>PVLA01004797.1:0-165001 GCA_004027455.1 Hydrochoerus hydrochaeris
TCAAATCACGAAGAGCTTGGAGTGAAATATTCCAAGCCCTGAAAGAAAATAACCTCCAACCCAGAATGATGTACCCTGCAAAACTGTCTCTCAAAATTAATGGAGAGACAAGATATTTCCACAACAAAGAGGAACTGCAGGAGTTCGTGACCACCAATCCAACCCTGCAAAGAATACTGAAGGACATTCTAGAGAGAGAGAAGAAAACCACCATGGTTCCAGGAATAATGGCAGAAAGGCCTCAAAGAAAGGGGCAGACAGTGGAATGAAGGAGAAAAGTAAACAAATAAGAACAGAAAAATAGCATGGCAGAGATAAAACAGAGAAGATTGGTTATATCACTGTTTTATCTTGACTGATTTTATTTGAATCTGGTATGCTTGAGAGTGTCGAGTCTGAGAGTAGGAGCAACTACTCTGAAGATGACAGGATTCAGTAGGATACCCATTCTGGTTTGATTGTTAACTGCCTTTGAAGTCCTATAATGTCTCCAATGTTTAGATTTTATTAATAATGTAAAGCAATGCTATGTTTATATTATATTTGACGATATAGACAATTTTATTGAAAATAACTAGAGACATCATAGTGACTACTGTAGATCACCTAATGTTGTGTTTTTGTATGTTCTTTTCATTTCGTGTTTCTCTAGGAATTTGTATTGCTGACTTGTTTTGATTTATTTCTCCCTCTAATACAGAAAGGCTAGGTATATGTGTAGAGACTTATACATGTGCAGAACTTCTAAGTAGTTTATGAGAATGGATTATAGTTATTGTAAGGGGAAAAAAAAGGAAAAGAGAGTATTCTAAAGGATATAACTGCATGTATGTTTGAGTGTGTGGAATTAATAACCATGTTGCTAAAGTTTTAGTTGGATGGATGAACAAAACTGACTTCAGTCTCACTGTTTGGACATCCACTTTGTGGACTTTAGTTTTGTAACTTGAACAACTGCATCTAAGAGGAAAGTATATAATTATCAACTAGTGATTATTGCTTATTACTCTTTTGTTTTGTTTTGTTTTTGAGATTTTGTATTGTTTCTACCCTCTTTCTGTTTCAAAATTTTTTCTTTAAATAGAACAATTAAAAAAAAAGCAAGAGGAGGAAAAGAAAGTGCTCTTTTAACTACATGTAACCTTAAGTGTGTAGGATTGATAACCATGTTACTAAGTTTTTGTTGGATTGGTGAATAGAACTGTTTGCAGCCTCACTGTTTGAATGTCCACTTTGTATGCTTTAATTTTGTAACTGGAACAACTATATCCAAGAAGAAAATATGTAATGTATCAAATAGTGATTTCTTACTGTTTATTTTTTTTGAAATTCTGTATTGTTTTTACCCTTTTTTCTGTTTTGCTTCCCCCTTCTTTAAATAAAAAAAATTAAAAAAAGATGTTTGAAAACAAAGTGATGGTTTGTCTTCCAGATTTCTAAAATTCCAATGGAGTGATCTCAACACTGTCTGCTGTCTAAAGGACCCCTTGTTGTTGACATTTTTCCTTTGTTGAGATGGTCATTTTCTGAACCAAAATAGAATAAAATTGGATATCTACAGTGCATATACTTAGGTGTGTAAGTAACATTTTGGAGCCCTTTCTAAAAGCTGTTTTTAAATGTTCTGGGGAGATTCCGAATGAACCTGAGGGTCAGTAATGAGATGGTATATTCATGGAGGCTACTAAAAAAATGCAGAAGTCAGCCCAGAGCAAAGGGAAAGGATAGGTGCCTGACATTGTAAATGTAAGAAAAATGACTGTGCATTCTCTTTGTGAACGTAGGAAAATGCATCTTGCTTTAAACATAAGGTACAGCAAAAATTTTCAACCTTAGTCAAATGTTAGAGTGACTTGGGGAGCTCTTGAAATTTACTAACTCCTGGATTTCAAAGCAGCCTAAATAAATCAGAGTGGAGGAAGGATTTGGACCTGGGGGCCCTGGTGATTTAAAAAGTTCCACGGGTGATTGCGCTGTGCTGCCAGGGCTGAGATACACTAGGATAGGACAACAAAAAGAGCACAAAATGGGGATAAAAGAATAGCAGCTCATTGCTCGGACTTCAGGATCAAAATAAACCCGTGGATCTTGAAAGAAGGACTAAATTTATTTCTTGACTTTATGGAATCTATTCCTTTTCTCCACCACACAGGGAAACTAGAAAGTTTCCAAAAAGCAAAACGGGCTCTAGGGGGTCACAAAGGAACATCTGATTCCTTCCCGCAGGAGGAGAAGTCAGTCCCAAAGGCACCTGCCTTCCACTCTGTGTCCCATTAGTCAGCTTGCAGAGGCTGGGACACAAGAGCTGACACCTACATAGTACAGCAAGAAATGGTTAATTTGGTTCATGGTTCAAGCTCCAGCATAGAAGCATCATAGCGCAAGGGCATGGTGGACCACAGAGGCTTAGCGCATGGTGATCCAGAAGCAGAGAGGGACAGGGTTACAGAAGAAAGGGCCAAGGTCCAGACACTGACCTCAAGGCCACCCTTCCATGACCTACCCAAACCCCCACCCCCCAGAAGTGTCCTCCACCAATCCCCTGGGCAGATCTCAAAGCCAAAGTAGATGGTGGCTTTTCTCCATGCTCCTGGCATTCTCTCTTGTACAGCACTCCTACACACACTTTGATTTTCAAACAAGAAGGACGTGTTGAGTTTCCCCAGTATTTAATCTCACTTGTGAACCTCATTCCCAAATCATTTTGCTTTATGCAGTCAGGCATCGCCTTTAGCTTTGTACAAGGCAAGGGTCCATTCCCTGCCCGAATACTTACTGAGTGCTTACTGTGCAAAGTTCCCTGCTCCAGGGGCTGGGGTGCATGGTGAGGAGACAGGCCAAAAGGACTATCTGTAGGGTTAGTGATTTAACTGGCATAGAGGAAGCAGTAAATAGGTTTCTGCATTGTGTGGTTAGCTGCTTGGAGAAACATTCCTCAGCAATGGCTTCAGAATAGTGCTGTTCTTTTCTTTTCTTCTATTTAAACTGATAAATTTAGTTTTGTTCCTTGATCAGGAAAGACTGGGTTCCTTTGATGAGCTTGTGGAGAGCAGGTTTCAGCCCCCTCTCACTCTACCCAGAGGAGTCCATGGGTCAGGTCAGGTGCACCAGACTTCAATTTCAATACCCAAAGAGATTTTTCTGGGTGAATGAATTTCCAGGAAGGGATTTTTCTAGAAATGGCATCACTTTAAATTATCCTGTAACTTTTTACAGAATACAGTAGACGGGAAAATGTCCAATAGCTAATTATTTTTTGTTTTGTTTTGTGTCTTTGTGATTTGTCTGTTTGTTTGTGTCAAGGATCAAACCTAGGCCCTTCTCACACAAGGCATGCAGGGAATAAATGTTTTGTTTCTGAATTCATGGAACTATTGCAACTGAAAATGAACTGGAATCTTTAAAAAGAATCATGCTATGTTTTAAGGCCAGAGGGGAAAAGCTTTGAAGCATAGATGGGGAAAATGAAGCCGCTGAGATTTGGCTTTAAAACCTCCCACAAAGGTCGGGAAGCTGATATTGCTCACTCGACTCCAGCCCCTGAGAGTAGGACAGAAGACAATCCACTGTGCAGAAGGCAGGCTGGGTAGTGGGCAGCATCAGGAAGGGGCCAAGGATGCATCTGTCCTGCTGCCTGGTGGCTGGCTCTCTATGTCACCGAGAGGTCTGGAAGACCTGGGACTTACTCCAAAGAGTGAAAACAGGCCCCTCAGCAAACATGGCAGCTTTGTGGCACACAGGAGGAGCATATGGTGAGATGCAAATTGTTCAAAATATGGAGAGATAGAAGAGCCCAAGAGAAAATAGATCTGTGACAATAGTGCCTCTGGTCTGCATGCTCCCTGAGCCAGGGGGTTTAGCTTTATCTTTGTACCTTTTGTGCAAAGATGCTCTGTGTACATTTGTAGAGTTAAAGCCAAGCTAAAGAGCAGCTTTTACAATTGTAGCCAAAGAAGGCAGCACTAAAACAGACTTAACTCAAGGTGCCACAGTACTCGGAGATCAATGTGTGGTCAGTAGAATAAATAGTAAGATTCTGTGACAATAGAGAGGGAGAAAGGGAGAGTGAGGAGGAAGAGGGGAGGAGGAGAGGGAGAAATATTTTTTAAACTTACACAGGAATAGAGCTTTTGTACCATAGGATAATTAACTGATGGGGATTCAACTATATACATTTAGTTAAAAACATGCAGAGTCTGGAAATTTCATTTCTCCACTAGGCTCAAAGTGCAGAAGTCCTAAGTGAGCCCAAAATGAAATGTACATTCTCTCTCTAGATCTTTCTTTGCATCTTAGAAATTCTCTCTTTTTTTCCTATGAAAAAAAAATAAAATTTCATAGTGAAACAATTAGAGAGTAACTGTAGTTAATATACTAGTCACAAGGAGTATATGAGCTGAGCTGGAAGTAACTACACACTTTAAAGAGCCAATCTGTGTTATTCTCCCATACAGCATGGCTCCTACTTTATCTGGTGCACAAAATTGGGCAAGAGGAGTGTGTTGGACCTACCAAGCAGATGGTGGGATAATTGTGACGAGCCACTACATATAACTCAGTCTGGTGACCATTTCTCTGTAGAATATGGATCAGTTTTCTCTCTGCATTAAGTGCTAGTGGTTGGCAGTTAATTTTATCTAGGTTTATAAAGAATTATGTCACTTTCGAAAATTTAATTAGACTATTTTTGTCCTCAGCTTTTTCTTCTTTCATAGTAAGTTTATCAACACACAGAGGGGTGAAATGGTGAGAAAAGAAGAGAATCTACAAAATTGGGCTGGCTGCCTTTGGAAGCAGTCAGACAACTCAGCACTGGGTACTGATTGAGTGCAAGGCTAGGTGCTAAATCTTCCGTAAAATAGAAAGCTGAAAAGATAAATCTCTAGTGAGCTTTTGGTTTTTCTGGAGCAATATAGTTAAAATGCACAGTAGTTTAAGAAATTTATAAAGGAAAATATTTACAAATCAAAAACAATGTAATAGAAACCAAACACCTGCATATCAAGAGGCTTCACAGTAAAGAAGTCACCTGGATAGGAAAAAAATGTAAGTCAAGAAAAAAGTCGCTCCCAGTCGCTCTGGGTCTTACTTTGAGGAAGTCAGGCACAAAGATTAGGGAAGAAGAGGGACCTCTCGTGTGACATTCCGTGTGTCGAGTCACGGAGGCAGACTGGCCCAGCACAGGGAGCGATAGATTGGGAAACCTTAAGAGATCAGGCTGGACAGATGACATCCTGCAAAGCTATTTCTCCCAAATCGAGTAATGGTGGCACAGACCTCAGGGGCATCTCAGGTGTCACTTACTCATTTGAAACAACACACAGAACTTTTGCAGTGAGAAGGAGCGCCGGTTCTTTGTACGTGGTGCTCTTAGACCATTCCTGTTATCAGTGCAGTGTTACAACAACTTTGTTTCACAGCTGTGCGCTGTAATGATCTTTTCCCTCTGTCCACTGGGGGACAGTCCGTGCACCTGCCATCGGCAGGGCCCTGCTGGCCTCATGTCCCCTGGCCTCAGCCAAACACTGTATGCCAAGCAAGCACACAGACATGTGTCAGAGACAGCACTGTCGTCATCCGCCCGCAAATTGCATTTCACCTGCTTCTATGGAGTGTGTTCCTCTTATTTAGGAGGAAATGACTCGAAAATATTGTTTGGGGACTCTGGTCAAAATGAGTCTTTCCCTTCCTCTCCATTGTCCCTGATTATCCCTTTCATGGTGCCATTAAGAAATTACCTGTCATCATTTAAAAGTCAGCGGATGCAGTCCTGTCTGTTTTCAATAGGAACAAGCAAGAGGCAATGGTCTTGCTCTCTCGGGACACTGTGTCCCAGAAATGGCTCTCTGCACTGTTGGGAACGGGTTCTTCTCTTCCCTGGGGAGTTGGTGGCAGTGGCAGAGTCAGATTTCACCCCAGAGAATCCTGTAGGGGCCAGGGAAGCAGAAAGCTACAGACCTGGAGTTAGAACTGAGGCCAGTGAAGGTGTAAGGCTGGGTCTGGGCACCTAGTGCCCCTTTCTCTAAGGGCCTTCAGTGGCTACAGACGAGTGCACTCGGGTCTCTGGCTTTCACTGTAAGCTCTGTAAATCAGAGCTACGGCTCACCCTCAAAGGTTGCCGCAGCTCCAAAGGGCTGGAGCTTTATTTCCTGCTAATGAACTGGAAAGACCCTAGCAGCAGACTCACCGAAGCCACATCTTGCTCCCAAAGACATTATTTGTGATTTTCCGTGATGCCCTGAAGGACACCAAAAGGAGCAGAAGATCTGGAAAACAGCGATTTAGGTTCCCAGACAAAAGATTTGCAGTGTATTCTGACTGGGTTTTATTTAATACAATCCATCTTTCCACAAAGGCGAGGTGACAAGAGGAGGTTCAAACAATATAACACATCAAAAAAAAAAAAAATCCTACCTGTTGTTTTCTAATAGCTCCAACAGAATCGTATATCACTCTTGAAAACTATTTCTAGCAGGAAAAATTGCAGTATTTTTTTAAAATGCTACTTCAAATATTTAAGTAAAATGCTTGTTTATTCTAGCACTGAAGTTCACTATGAAATGGCATTACTAATTATGGCAATTTAGGAAACATGCCTTATTTATTTTTCTTTAGTGGTAATTGAAGATAAACTGGTATGGAAAATGTAACACAAGGAACCAAACAGACCTCAGTGGGAAAGAAGAGAGCTATGGACGCAGTCCTGTGTTTACTGGAAGCATCTCTGTTTTAAAAAGGGGAGTTTGAAAGCTGCTGATAAAAAGGATTCCTTTTGAAAGGCATTTCTTTCTAATGGGCTTTGAGCTGAATGCAATGAAACACCAGAGAACAGAAATACCTCTTCATTACATCCGTAAAATAAGTTTCCGTTCATCCTATGATCACTGCCTGATACTCGGGTTTCTGTGCCATCTTCCTTTGTGTGACAGGACTGTGACATCTGGTAGGGTTGATGCAAGGAGACAGTTACAAAGTGTGCTAGTAACAATTAGTGCAAAGAAACACCGACAAAGTCATGTATAAGTAAGAATAAGAATTCCAAATAGATTGAGTTCCATCCAGTGAAAAATTCTTGAAATACATCTGAGTTAAACCAGCTATCAGTCACTAACTTCAGCTATTCACAATGACACAGGACGAACTGCGTGATTTTACCAAGGGGATAATAAACTGTAGGCTTCTTAACTGATGGCTGATGGGTTTTCAGTTGCTTTACTATGCCTGTGGCTTTGCTGCTACAATTCTGAAAGCTTGGGGCAAATTGGAGAGATTTTTAAAACAGCCTATTTGACTATATTCAAATTATTTGAAATAGTTAATAACTGACTAATTAATATACTCATTTCATTATAAAACCAAAAATGCAAACAGTATACAGTCAAGTTTCCCTCCTTTATCTGTCCAAGTCCCTGCTCCAGAGAATCCCCAGAGAGATCCTGAAGCCCCATTCAGCTTTAACTGAATTCAGAAAACCTGATTCGTGTGCTCAGACAACCCCCTTTATTTGTCTTTTCCAGTATATTTTGTCAAGATGTTCATTTCTGGTGAGTGTAGGAAAGAAAGAAGTTGTACAGAAACAGAAAATACTTTGTCCTCTGGGAAATAAAGAAAAGAGCAAATCTCTTTATTTATAATTAAAGAACAGATCTCTGTAAAAAATATGATCTGCTCCATGGAATCACACAGTTGGAGATGAACTGCTTTTACAGAATAACAGGAAATCACTAAATATTGGCAGGAAAGCCAATGACTATAATTGATTTTATTCTATCTGTTGTTATTATGTTCAGTAATCAATTCTAAGTGAGCATATGAGGAAACCAGACATTGTTCAGAAAACTATATAGTGTGAGTCCCCAGCATAAGCTACAGCTGTCTCTATTCTGTGGTTTCAAAAATGCACGTAGATAACCTTATAAACCTTGATGAGGAATAGCCTCCATGAACAATGTGTCTTATTTAGGAAGTAGAAGGCTGACAGATTTGAGCTAAGCATTGTTTTTGGGGGTACAGTGTGTTGTAGTACAGATATAATGTGGATGATCTCAGAGTCTATAAAATCATGTGTTACAAGTGAACTTATTTTGCATCAGGCAATAGGAAAACAGGGTAGCCTGATGTGAGAAATAGTCTAGAGTGTCTCTCAGGATGTGTCTTTTTAACGATTCTGGGGCATCCATGCCACTTGGAGACTTTCTTGGTTTTGGGTAAAATCATAATAACAAGTTCAAACTCATGAACCAGATGCAGAGAGGTTCTGTGGTGGAACTACAGGTAATTAGGGCACCCCACTAAGCCTACATAGATGGGGGCCAGAAGGATCAAGGACTCAGGTAGGCCTAGCCAAAGGACCAAGGAAGGGGCAATCTAGCAAGATAGAAAACTACAGTAGAATAACTGCTGTCCTCCAGCCAACACCTCAGGAAAACCCAGTGCTATTCCCACCCAGATCAGAGAAGGCCAAGGTGGGGACACAGACTTCTGCCCTCACCGGGCTGCAAGGAGGAATCTAAACCTGCACCTCTGTTGTCACGAGGTGACCTCACAGAGGGTCAAGCAGGAGACGGGCTCTTCACACTCCCTGGTCACCAGCAACTCTCTGAGCCACTGTGTCAGTGGAGACCACACGGAGACGGCAAAGCCACTGTCATGGCTGCTTCAGGATAATGAATCCATGTAAAATGCTGACTTTTCATGGTCATTTTGTGTTTGGAGAAGAGCCCGAAGTCGCCCAGTGCGGTTTTCACACAGCAACAATGTTCACCGTATTTTGGATCACTCTTTGTAAAGACACTGACAAAAGAGGACTTGCAGAACTGCTTCAAAAAGTGGCCAAGAGCATGGGAGGAGGGTATTTGAGGCAAGGAGAAGGATTTTGAGGGGGATTCATGGCACCACATCTCTTACTCTAAGAAATTTTCCAAAAATAATGAACATTCACTGTATATTCTGATCGCCTTGTATCTTCTTTTTGTTTCCTCTTCTCCATCAATAGCATAATTTGCTACTCATTCACCTTCATTTCTTCAGAATTACTTTTTGCAAGTTTATCCATTTTATTTACAAATCCCAAGAAGTGCTGAAGCCTGGGGGTTTTCCTCCCCGTGCCTGAAGTGGTTTTCTACCTCTTTCTCTGTGTCAGTTTTTAGTTCCTGCTTGCATCCTTTCCTTCCTGGACCACTGGAAGTTTCCAAACAGCCTTTCTCTCCTGAATTATCTCCTTCATGCTGTGAAAAGCACTTGTCTGAAAAGAACGCATATCTTTTTGCACTTTCTACTTGTGAACATTCAGTGGATTATTAATGTCTACAGCACAAAGGCTAAAATTCATAGCATACTATTTGAAGCTCCTTACAAAGAGAAATATCACTTCTGTGCAATTACTGGGGACTGAACTTGGGGTTACTGACCCACTAAGGTCCATGTCCAGATCTTTCATTTATGGAATCAAGGTCTCACTTAGCCCGGTCTGAGTTCAAACTTGGAATCTTGCGAACTGTCTTCCAAAGTGCTGTGAAAGGTTGCAGGTGTGCACCACTCCACCAGACTCACAGTACTTTTTAAACCTTTGCTCTTTGCTCCTGTGACAGACTCAGGTGTCTTGCTCAGATCCCAATTTTTTGGTGGTGGGAGTGAGCTGTTGTCCTGCTGTGGGGGAGCAGCACCCCTTCAGGACCTGCCTAGGTCACAGAGCTCCCTCTTGCCTTCTGGAATCTCCCAAGGGGACTCTGGGCCAATGAACAACTGAAGAGGAAAGAAAAACTTAAACTTTTCAACCCAAAGCTCACCAATGGGCTGTTAAACTTAGACATTTAACTTCTCCTCTCCTCAACCCTAATTCTAACTCCTCCCAGCCAAAGCCCCTGACGTCTAACTGGTAGCCTAAATGCAAAACTCCATCCCATCCTCTGTTTCCCGAGACAGTAAACTACATGAACTCCATATGTGTCCAATAGCACAGGCTCTGGACCCCAGGATCTGGCCAGCTGTACTCTATATGGTCCAGTTAGTATTTTTGCTTCCCCACCACCACCCCCAGGTAATGGATCAATCCCAGGTCCCCGTGCTTGCTAGGCAAGTACTCTACCACTGAGCTACCTCCCCCATCTGGTCCCATGTTTTTAACACACTTAATCTGCTTGGTCAGTTTAATCTGCTTCTTTTGAAAAATAAAATGTTTTAAAGATTGAATTTATCTCCTCCGTCTTCTGAGCAGCTTTCCCTGGCTCCTTCAAGTTCAGTTACACTTCCTTTGTATTTCAGTGATTCTTGGTTTGCACTTTTAAAAATAAAAATAATAATAAAATGTACTTTACTCGTCTGGACTCTCCTCTGCAGAAACCAGAAACTTAGCTCCATCTGATTTAAACAAAAACACAAGTTTATTGTCTTTTTGTAACTGAAAAGTTACTGGAAGTGGCCGATATGTCTACTGCTTTCAAGCCTAGAACAAGTTTTCTCCACAGGGGTCCAAACAGCAGCCTGCAGCTTGAGACCGACTTCCTAGAACCTTGCCTTTTTTGTGGAAGGATCAAGAATCTTCTTTCAGTAATTTTGACATGAAAGCTCTGGGGAAGCCTCTAGCTTGTAGGTCACTTCCTCATTCTTCAAGCAACTATGTCCAGAATTATGAGGCAGCTGATTTCCAGGACTGGATCACTGGGACAGCTCTAACCAAGCCACAGGGACCGTGTCTTCAGAGGAAGCAGGAGTTCTGTTAGCAGAGGACAGACAGGATCCCAGCCAGGTAAAAACAAGACACTCTTGCTATGTATCCATTGTGATATTTGACTAAAAGATGCACTATTTTTATTGGGCTGTCCTTAAGATTCTAGGGATTTGAGTCATTCATATCCATGGAAATGTAAAATGGATTTCAAGTGGCTTGAAATGGAATTCAGAGAGACTCCTACAGTCTGATCAGGCATAATGCAACAGAAAAAAACCTGACATTACCTCAGAGTTAATGCAAACATGACAAATGCTTCTCTTCCTGGGAGAATGTAATTTTTGTCTTGCATAGCTCTGCTGAGTAAAAACAAAGAAAAAGAGTTTTAAATGTATAAATGACTAAACAGCAGGCTTCCTCTTGGTTCATTAGCAAAGGGGCATAATATCCAAGTGCATGGAGGACTAAATATAAATAAGTAGTGAAATAACAGAACAAAACTGAATAAACAGAGGTGGGAAGACAGTTACATAGACTATAACTTCCTTACTAAAAGATAGAAGCAATGACCACCTAAAAATATTTACTTGACTAGTGATCAGGCCATATTTTAGCTAGCATGACATATGTGGAAGATGTATATGAATGTGTATGTGTATATATATATATATATATATATATATATATATATGATAAAACAATAAAGGAGAAAAAACACTAGAAAGCAAGATGAAACCAACATTCTATCCAATAAAATTCTGAGCACTAGCATGGCTGGTGTAGGGAATCACTGATTTGAATCAAAGTCTACTGGACTCTTGGGGAAAATGGAAATAGAACCTTTCATAGAAAGCTAGTAGGAAATACATTGCATATTGTTATCCCCAAAGCAGTTACGCAGGTTACAAGATTCAGGAATGAAAAAAGTGACCCATTAAACAATGAAAGCATAAAGTATTCTTTTTGATGAGCAACAGAGATTAGTAGAATAGTTATCTATCTTGTATATATATATGTTGTATACACACACATATCTATGAACATATAATTTTTCCCTTTTCCCTTTTCTATTTCCTCTATTGCCTGAGCATTTCGTAGTGTCAGAAAGTACAGAAACACTCAGAAAAAGGAAAGTGCCGTGATAGGGTGTATCACAGTGACATAGGAACCAACAGAAAGAATTCTCCAGGTCCACAGCTAGAGAAATGTGGAACAATAAATAAAATGGTATAGGATTATAAAACAAAGTATAAAATAACAAACCCACAGGTCATATTAATATGATTATAAATATTTAAATATTTAGAGAACAATAAGTAAATCTTTCATATAGAAAAGTTCTAAACACACTATGTTTTCACCCTAAAAGAAGAGGCATTACTCCCTAAATAGTAAGTGTAGCATTCATATAACCATTTCTTTCCAAAGAAACCAGTAGGGAAGGGAAAAATATCTAACAGTGAAAAAACATCTGACAAACACTAACTCAGTCACATAACCAAGGATAACATAGACAGAAAAGTTTTGCTGCTATTATGTTACTTCGATATGATGATAAAAGTACTTTATATCTCTTATCTTCTACCCCAAACCAATAAATATGGTCTGACATTAACATATCTCATTTGAGGGACATTCTATAGCATATATAATATACTTAAAACTGTCAAGGTCATGAAAAGTAAGAGAAATCTAAGAAACAGTGATAACTAAGAGGAGCTAAGGAGACAAGATGAATAAATTTAGCGTGGAGTCCTAAAGGGAATACAAGGCAGTAATAAAAGTGATATCAATCACTGTGGACTCTACATAAGAGCAATCTATAATATGTATTCTTTGTTGTGACAAGTATGCCATGGTAATAGAAGTTATTAACTATTAATAACAGGGGAAATGCATACATTGTACTCTCTCAATGAGATTTATACTTATCTATGATATTCTTTTAAATCGTGCTGGGACAAGAAAAAGAACAAAGTACACATTATTATTGTAATTTATCTTTGTGTATGCTATTACCTTAACTGTGATCTTTTTATTTTTATTTGAATTACTCTCAAACATTCTTTTAATCCTACTTAAAAACTTAAGTTTTTGTTTTAGAAAAAACCCACTTACAACAAACTTCACCATCTTTGTTTATCTCAGAATGTCCTAATTTTTGTTCTTACTTTTCTTTCAACACCTAAATATATCATCCCACCATCTTTTGTCTCCCATTGTTCCTGAAGCAATATTGGCTGTTAATCGTACTGAAAATCACAGTTATGGATTAAAAACTGGTGGTCAACTTAACGCCAGCTGCATTACATCAGCATGGCACTGAGTGTAGATGTTCCACCTGAGGAAAGTCGCCAGCATAAATAGAGATGTGGAGAAGGAGAAGCTATTCACATTAGTGCATCATGTTAGTGCGTTGAGGCATTGTGGGTTCTCCTGCGAGTTGCTGTTTGAGCCATTGGTTCTCCTGGAGAAGCTCTGGTCCTCACATCGAGCATTGCTTCCTGGCTCTGGAGGGGAAGACGTGTGCTGCTTGGTCTCCAGCATGAACTCGTCACGCTGGCTTCCTGGCATGTACTCCACTGTGCTTGTCGTTGGAGGAGCTCGGGGCCTCCATGTCGCTGAGAATGGCTGTGGTGCTTCAGGACAGCCCTGATCATTGTTGTGAGGGTGACTTCTCGGCTCCAGCGCTGAACCCTCAACCTACCAGCACAGCTCCTTCACCCCACTGGCATAGACTTTCTGGCTTCCACTGCTGACCTTTGGGCCTTCCCAGCACGGATCCGTAAAAGAGACTGGCGTGAGTCCTTCTTGTGGGCTCTAGACCTCCAGTTGCACTCATGGGAGGCACTGTCTAGAGCTCTGGGTCTTTATCTGGACTCATGTGAGACACTGCTGCGGGATTCAAGCCCTTGGATAAATATCCTATGTCTTTAGTGATGTGGATAGATTTCCTGCATTTTCTTGTGTTAACTTAGGTGACCATCATAAAAACAATATTATAATCTCCATGTCCTTATTCTAATTGTTCTCTGCACAACCCTGACTACAACAATCACATTATATGAAGAATCAGTTTTTTCTTGCTGCTATCAAGATTTTCTCTCTCCCTCTCTTTTCTTTTACAGATTAGAAACAAATTGTGTTGGTTAAAATTTCTTTCTTATTTGCCTTGATTATATAATACCAGTTGACCTATGTTTGTTTCCTTTGATTCTTTCTTCTTCCAGGTCCAATGTGCTATTGAAATTCTACAGCAAAATTTTCATCTCGGTCATTGTATATTTTAATTCCAAAGTTTGTTTTGTTTCTTTCATAATTTCTCTCTTTATTTATAGTCTGTATTTGGTAAAGTACAATTCTCATACTTTCTATCAGTTCTTTACAAATGTTTAATATAGCTGGTTTAAAGTCTTTGTTTGCACTAATGTCTTGGCTTCTTCTGGGAGAGTTCTTATTTACTGATTTTTTTTTGTAATGTGTATGGGCAAACTTTATTACTATGCCTTTTTATTGTTTTTTTTTGTTGTTGTTGTCATTAAAAAGCACACAGTAAATAATATAATGTGTCAACACTGGAAATCAGGGAAAATCTTCTCCCTCATATAAGTTATCACTACTGTTGTTATACAGTTTCCCTAGGGACTTTTCTGAACCTGTAAAATCTATATTCCTTGCTACATGTAACCACTGAAATCTCTGCTTTGTTAGCATGCCAGTCTTCTAATCATTAGACTGCAGACACCCAATTTTTTACTTTCTTGGGCCACACTGAGTGATCAATAAGGAAACCTATATATTTACTTGCTAATAATAAACACCTGTCTTCATGGACCCACATACAATTAGTACTATCACTGATCTTGTTTTACTCACTAAGTTGCACATGTAAAGTCTAACATTTGTAGGTTTCGATCCCACTGGCTCTGTAGTAGGCAGGGGTAGGCAGAATTAGTTTACACAGCACTCTCCTGTCCCCTGTACAGTCTGCTTTCTGGCACACAAAGTTGAGTCATGAAAAATATCATTACAAATCCCATAATACCACTAAAAGTTTATGATCTTATAAGGTCCAGGGCCACATGTAGCTTGTGGGATGCTAGTTGGACATGCCTGGATTAGACACCATTCTCCTTAAATAGTGGAATAAGACTTTGGGATTTGCAAGAGGCTCTGCCAACATTTGGGCATGCCTTCATCGGGAAGCACCTCACTACAACTCTGCCTTAGCCCTCATGTCCTGCATATGCAGAGCCTCAAGTCTGCCAGAAGTTAGAAATGAGACATTCTTAATCTCCAGGAATATGTCAGAGTTTTCAAATCTTAATATGGGAACTTGTTTATTTTTCTGCTTTAGCTTTTTAGTTAGACTCTTTTCAAAAGTATGTACCATATCAAGTGGCAGCAATTGCCCCTGACTGTTTGCAACAAATGCACCAAAGAAAAAGCTAAAGCCACTGGTCAGATCATACAAAGGAAATGCTTGTGAGGGGACTCTTCAGGGAATGGTCACATGGGCCAAAAACGATTTTGGTTTGGAAATGGGGGTTCCTAGGAGCTCTGGTTTCATTGTGCCCTTCTAGGGGCTGCTACTATGTTTATGTTCAGGATGTTGAGTTTCAAGGTTAGTGTTGGGTTATGGGGAGGATAATGATAATAAGGAAAGTTGTTTTACAGATATGTGAATAAATGCCTCCAAGGCTCCTCCAACCCTTTGACTAATTTATAGAGTTCTACAAATGCTGATTCTAGCATTGTTTGCCAGTGTTCTACTGAGGGAAAGGCTTTTGGGGGCTATTTACCATTCTTAGTGGTATAGTAAAAATATACCCAAAATGTTTATTTTAAAGCTATTTCAACACCTACTAAAGCCACTCAGCATTGCACAGCAGGATATCAGCCTCAGTGCTAAGCACATTTGTCGTGGTCTATAAACTGTGAATCCAATCCTAGTTTTTCTTCATACCTAGAGAAGAAGCTAATAATGTTCTTTAGACTCTAGTATTTTCTGGAAACTGAAGACCTTTAGTTTAGAAGACCTTAGGTATTGAGCCTCATGCTATCTACCTCAAAGGTGTTTATTGTTTTCCTCAACACTTCTCAGTGTGCACAATCTAACAGCTTTTATCTTCTCTTTGCTGAGACTCTGCTTGACCTGATAATCAGAGCATCATGCAAAGCTTCTGTGCTGGTTTCCCCACTGCAGGGAATCTTGGCTTCACAACCTCAGAGGTTTATCCCTGGTATACTACCACATTAAATCACTTGGTTAAAACCACTTTCAGTCAGGCATAGCACTCTGTGTCTGTAATCCCAATATTTAGAAGGCTGAGGAAGAAAGGTAGAAAGTTTGAGTCCCTCTTGAGAAACTTAGCAAAAATTCTTTAGAGGGCTGTGGATGCAGCTCAGAAATAGAGGGTGCCTGAGTTAAATCTCTTGTGCCCTAGTGATCGTATTCAGGTAATATCTCTAAATTACAAAGAAAAAAATTCTTTAAAGATACCACTTTTTCCTTCTTTAAATTATGTTTTAAAAATAGCATCAAACATGTCAGAGCACATTTTGCTAATATAAATTCACTAGTTTTTAACCAGAGAAGTAAGAAACTAAGAAAATAATCAGGGCCCAACAGCTACATTAAAAAAACTGCACCTCAAGCCTTTCAATTCTGTAGACTACCTTGAAGAGTTTAAAAATATCCATGTCTAGTCTCCACCCCAAAGCAATTATATCAAAATTTCTGGGAATAGGAACCGCGCTTTTGTACTTGTTGAAAGATTCCAGATGATTGTGAAGAGCAATCAGGAGTGAAAACCACTAGTATAAAACATGTGCTGAACACAATGCCACCCATGTGTCCTCCCAAAAATCGCCAGGCAATCCCTGCCTTGGCAGACCTGGACGGTAGGGGAGAGAGAGGCCACAGTGCTTGCAAGGTTGCAAGCAGAGCAAGAAACAAAACCATGTTAGCATCACACCTACAGCCAATAGGCAGTCGGTAAAAGGACAAGAGTCCTGGGTTCCATTCAGCAACCTACACTGACTAGATGCTCACTAGTGCTGGACTCTGTCCTTACTGCATCCCTATGGGATCTCACTATTTGTAATCTCTTGGCCCCAGGTTCCCTGGCAGAGTGTTAAACTTATTGAACAAGTTATATTTGTTCAATAAGTTTAACTCCAGAAAACCTGTTGAATTTTTCTGTGACTATGTCTTTCTAATTTTAGAGGTTTCTAACATAATTTTTTTTACAACAAAGCAATGTTGGAGAGTGGTAGCTTTTTGAAACACTCTTGTTAGTAAAACTAAAATCTGGAAGCCTTTTATTAGTATTCCCAGTGTGGGGGAATAGTTTTAGAGGCCTATAAAATCTGAAAGTCTGGGAAATACTGATTTGGAAAAAATTAATATCTGCATTTGACGAGAAGTCTAAGGAACACTACTGCAGATTACTTCAACACCAGCATTTGTAAAATACTGTGGCTTTGAAATGTAACATGCCAGATGCCTTAAGTTATCCCATCAGGGCTTATATGACAGGTCCAGATAGAATATCACTTGAATTTTTCGTAGAATTTTCATTACTTTATCTTGTTTTTTATAAATATGATTAAAATTTGCTGAAAGAAATATTAGTCTTAACTACTACTGCTAACTGAAAATCTGAATTACTTCCACAAGATTTCTATCATTTAGAACCAAGCTAAATAAGAAACAGTTAACTATTTTCTTTGGAAAGATCTCTGTTGTCAATTTATAATCCTATATTGATGAACTGTTAATCTTTACATCATGAACGGTCACTTGAAGACAATATAATAATTTTGGTGGTAGGGACAGAATATTCTAGCCATGTCAGTGGAGTCCCTGCATAAAATAATCACCAAACTGTCTAAATAATGTGCTCCCATCATTTAATCCTAGTAGCAATTAAATTTAAATATCTATAAATATACAATTGTAATTGTTTTTAGTAACTCTATGCTCTAAGCAGGCTATTTTAGGTCTAAAATGGAGACTCCCAAAGATGTTAGAAAATACAGTGATATTAATGGCTTTTTCCCACTTACTTTCTGCCCTATTCCTATCTTGTCTATTTCAGCAAAGCAAAGAATTAAACACTCTCCATATCTAGGTGCTCCCCCAATGCCTCATTTGCTGGAGCTTTGCAGAGGTAACTGGGTCATGAGTGTGTGATACTGGATTAGTTCTGTGTGTTGTTGAATGAATTTACTGAAAAGGGAAACGTACCCTGGGTGTGGGTGGCACCGACTAATAAGATTGTAGCCTGGATGAAACAAACAGGAAACTGGCACAAAGGCAGCTATCTTCGGCTTGCCATGCCCTGAACTGTTTGTCCTATGCCACGCAGCCTCCTCTAACTAGGGAACAGCCAACTCTCGTCTAAAACCTCCATAACAATGAGCTAAAATAAACCTTAATCCATGGGTGTCAGGTATTTTGTCTCAGCAATAAGAAAGTAGCCAAGGCACCAGAGAATTTGATGTCTGTGAACAGAAACAGACTCCCAATCTCACAGCTCAAGCATGCTTAGGTGGTCAATCAGCACGGCGGAGAGAACACCTGATACACAGTGCTCAGTGACTTTTCACTGTTACTTCCTAACAAGTTTATGAATAGGTCTATATTCCAGGGTTTCTCTGCTGCATATCACAAGAATTGTCCATTTCTATGCCAGGTGAACCAATAATCAGAACATTTCTTCAGCCTCCCATATTAGCAATAAAGATGAAAATAAGGAACTAATAAGTCTTAGTAAAAGAAAAAAATGCAGCCACTCTGTCTGGGTGCATATAAATGCCCAAGAGCCTTGATCATCAACACTGGCCGTTAAAGTTCAGTTAATATTTTCTCAAGTCTCTTGATTTCTATTATAGGACAGAGGTATGGGCATTAGAGTCAACCTTGCCTAGTACATTACTGTTTTGTCATTTGGGTAACTTGATGGGTAGATCAAATTACATGTTTTGAGGGTCCATCTGATGAGATGAGTGAAATTTATTGACAAGAACATGGATTTTGGGAATCAGGCACAACTTCAAACTCCGGTTTATAACTATGCGTTATTTGATCATGTCATTCACTCTATCTAAATTACAATGGATTCATCTAGAAATAAGAATATCAGGTGTTCAAGCCTTTTTGGAAGACCGATTTAGTCATATGTAAAATTCTGTGACATGGAGGGCGTTTGGAATTATTTTATTTCCTGTGAGTGTGTCGCTGGAGGTGTGAGCTGCAGGAGAGCGCCTCCCTCTCCTCCTCCTCCCTTCTCTCTCTGCGCCCTGGATGCTGTGACACCGTCAGCTTCCTTCCCCGACCAGGCCCTCTGCCATGCTGACTCTGCCGGGGTCCCGCCCATCACAGACCTGAGCCAAAGTGCACCTCCCTCTTTTAACTGTGGGTGTCAGATGTTTTGTCCAAGAAATGAGAAAGTGACTAATACACTCCTTAAAATCTAGCTTATGTTATCATTTCTCCAAGGAGCTTCCTTGCCTGTAAACTATTTAAATAGCTCAAAGATGTTGCTAATTCATTAACTTGTTATTTTCTTTGTTGCTACTACAACTTTCTAAAAAATTATTTTTTGATTCTTAACAATTTGTTGAATTCACTTGTGTTTAATCTTACACGGTTCTATTCCAATACAATGTAAAACATATAAGAAAGGAGATGACTACCATATTTTTAATTATTATATTTTCTATACTTGTTTCAATAATAGAGACATAGTAGAACTCAATATTTGTCGAAGGAATCAAGAACAATAAGGAAAAATATGACGTATTTGGAGTTAATTTGCCTGGGCTCTTGCCTTAACTTTGTAACTTTGGGTGTGACATGTGACCTCCTTGGTTATTGGTTTATCTATTTAAGTTAGGAGTTTGGTTGCCGAATGAATAACTTCATGATTACGAAATTCTGGTACTACAAGATCAAGGCCATGGTATATGACCATATTTTGCTTGAACAAAAATATTGAAAAATGTCATTATATTTATGAATAAAGCTTTACTTGTAAAATGTCTCCATTATTGGGTTAATTGGAGAGATGCTTTTCCTTAAGTTGATTCTTCATAAAGGTGGTCTCAGCTCTGTTTCCAATTTTTTCAACTAGGTTCCTGAGCCAATTTCTCTCATTTTTGAACCTATTAATAACCTGGGTAGAAAACTCCATCAGGCTGAAAGTAGGTATCTGATTTACCCAGCCATCCTGTGCCACAGAGAAAAGTCCTGCTGGGTGCAAGATGGTGATGACAATAAAATTTCTGCTACTCTCATGAATTCATAAAGGAAAATTTGAATTATTCCCCTTCATTTAACAGCAATTCAGGTTTAAAAAACTTTGTAAATGTATTTTCTAAACTTTTTTTTCCTTAAGTACTCTGTGCATGAGTAGATCTTCTAAATTTGCTTTCCAGAGAAGATATTCTCTGCTCTAAGCGATCTCCTCTAGGAATAAACATCAATAACTATATCCTCCAGGCAGAAGAGCTTCAGCTTCCAATGACTATTTCAGTGTCTGCCACTGTGATCATTATCTGACTAACAAAACTCATTTCCAGGCAGCCACTGAGAGGAAATAATGTAGGTCCCTGAACTGTAATAGCTGATCCTACATCTAAATGTGTCTTTTATACAAGCAGCTGCTACCCTCTTGGCTACCTCTGAGATAGACGAATTTGAAAAGTCTTTACATAACATATTAAAAATTTCATCTCGACAATAACAATTTATAAATACGATGCATCATATTCCTCTGGAAGAGCATGCAGCTGTTAAACTTAAATATAAATAGTGGAGTTTGAACTAAGGCACCCCCAGTCCTGCATTCATCTCATCTGACCTGTGATGGCTACCTAGGTTAATCTGGGACTAGGAAACTGAGTCTTGTCTTTGTGAGTTGACTCAACCTTACAGTTTTGGTGGTTATTAGCAACAGAATAACTGTATGCATTACTTTTACCATAATGATTAGAAATAAAAGATACCATCCTATACATTCCTAATAACTCTCCAAAGCCATATTTTATAACAATGTCATGGTGTGTTTTAAAATTTTATTCTGAAAAAAAGATGTTTACCCTGTCATTTATTTAATGCTAAAAATATTCTCCAAGCAATGAGAAGTGTGAGTGGAGAGGAGCATACAACTGTATGCGCTGCATGATTTAGCCTGGCCCTGGAAAACCCCAAGTGCCGGGCACCTGGATCATAAAGCCGCTCATCTATCCACACTTCTTCCCACTTTCTTCTTTTCTTTCATCCACTCTCCTTCTCCCCCTCCGTCTCTTCCATTATCTATGTAGCTAAATATTTTGGCATCTCCCTTACCTTTCGTTAGACTATATGAAGTGTGATCAAAATATATGTGGACGGTTTAAATAAAAATACATTCCATGAAATATGTTACATTAAAAGACACACTGCCTTAATCACTGCTCCTCTGACACATGTAACTTCTTGGTTTTAGTACTTCCGGAAGCGGTTCTGGAAGTGTTATTTTGTAAATGACCTTACGAGGCATGATAAAAAATTATGGTGAATAATTTGCTGAATGTCACTAATTTGCTGACGAAGGCAGGCTTAGAAAAACATCGCGGTGTGCTCTCAGCTACTTTATTGACGGAATCTGGCACCAGGTGACTTTGGCTTTTCTCCAAAGTCAAAATGACAGCGACAGGTAAATGTTATGAATATACTCAGGGCATTGAGGCGGCCACACAGCACAACTAAAGACACTCAGGAAAGAACACTTCCAGAATGGCTTCAGAAAGTGCCAAAAAGAATGGGATGTGTTCAAAGCAAGAGGAGCATTTTGAGGGCAATGGATGGCAATCTGTCTTTCACTTTAATAAATCTATTTTAAAAATTAACATTCACTGTATTGTTGATTATACTTCATAGTTTTAGAAATGAAATTACTGACCAAGGGAAAAAATCAAACTTTTGATATCTCTAGTAATTGATTTTACTACCTTTGTTGGCAGCATCTATGGCTCACCTTCCACAAATAGAAGAGGGAAATCCTCTCTCTATGAAGTCTACGTTAATAAGAAAGCAATTACTGAGAATTGTTTGGTGTCTAACACAACAAAGGCACTGTGGCAAGGCAAGTGATACTAGAATTTTGATTCCGGCTGAGATATAAGAATACTGCATAGACAAAAATTAGGAGAAGTAAACATTGATGTTAATCTCTCACTCATACAACGTCAAAAATACAAAGACCTGTGTTTGCTTGAGGTATAAAAAGTACTTGTTAGTTTCTAGTTATTATTAAACTATCTGTCAAGGACAGCTGGGTGAGAAGTTGTGGTCACTCATTCTGCCCATGATTTCCTCTGTACCCCAGCAAAGCAGAGCCCTCTGACCCAGAGTTCTTAGCTCTTCCTTGCTTCCCTGAGCTTGAATCTGGAAAGAATAGTTCCCAAGCCTTCTTTTAGAAAATCTGGCCTCAGATTTCTTCTCTCCTTCAGGTCTTTACTGCCAAAACACTCAATATTCCTCATCTATAAAAATTACCGGCTTTCTAGCACCCCAGCCTCCACTTCTAAATTTGTCTGATTATTACCAATGTAAAGCTATATAATATGTAATTAGGTACCACTGCCTGCTAAAAATACCACCTTGACTGCACGTATTCAAAACTAAAAAAAAAAATCAGTGAGGGTTAGAACCATCCTGGAAAGCTTAAACAAAAGTGTGTGCGTTTAGAATAGAGTCTGACATAGAGACAACTCTTCGGAGCAATTAAACTATTAAAAATAATGAGGGTGTGGAGGCACTTTACTGCAAGTGGGTGGTAGCAGGAGCACTGCACACTTAGTGATTTGCATTTCTGCCCACATTTGCAGGGGAAAGGAAGCGCTAGCATTAGTGGCACACATACCGTAGCTATAGTGAAGGACCTGTGGATTAACTTAATCCACTTGAAATCTAAGCTGTGTTTGATTTATTTCCCGTTGTGTGTGCAAAACGTAATAAGCAATACAGCTGAGTTGCTGCAGGAGCTCAGTTGAGCACATCATCTCAGTTTTTCAAGGATCAGAGTTCTCACTAGGGATTCTAGTAGTGCAACAAAGTCAAATGTGTACAGAGTACACAGTTCTTTCAGTGTAGCCTTTGATTGATAACTTATTTTGCTCATATTTTAATGAGAATTTCATTAGGAAACTTTTAGTGACAATTTGAAGTTAGACTTTTTGTTCACTTTTAACATTTTTGAGTGTTTAATTTACACACAATAAATTTTTTACTTATAAGTATTCAATGTTGATTATATTTTACAGGAAATGTTATCACCACCACATCCTTGATATAAGATGCACCTCTTGTGCATAAAAGTTTCCTTGTCCTTTTTGGTCGATCTTCTGCACCAATGATCCAACCTCCCTCTAATCGCTAATGTGCATTTCTAGCACCATAGTTTTGCCACTTGTAGAGTTTTCGTGAATGAAACCAAATAATATAGGTGTTTAGTGATTGGAATTTTTCACTGAGCAACATGAGCAGCATTTGATGCTCATTTAGGTGTGTTCATCAATAGAATATTCCTTTTTATTGCTAAATAGTATGAAAGCATGAAAAATATGACTAAAGGAATCGTTCTTTCCATGATGGTAAACAATGTGGAGCAAATACAGAAAGGACTTAAAAGACTTAATCCCTAGTCCTGCTTGCAACTGAATCATCCCCACACATGAGCTGCTTGCCTTAGTAAGGAAAACCAGAAAAATCAGCTGGGCATAAACAAATTCATCTTAACTTCCATTATTCCTCTAGCATAGACAAATCTATCTTTATATGGAATTAACTGAAAAGGCTTCCAGTGCTTCCAATATGTTTATGTTTTCCTTCTAAAGTGATTGAACAGCCTTTATGAAATTCTTTCCTTCGATGGAATAAAAATGTGCTTTCTGGGAATCATAACATCAACTCACTTACCTTTTGCATTGTTTATCCTACTGTTCATGGTAATAAGCAGAGACAGCTAAGTTAATTTACACTGTATTTCTCTTTATAGAATAACTATAGTCTTCTGGTAATTGCTTAACTTGCAGAGAAAGTACATGTCTGCATTTCACAGAGAATGAAATTGGCAGTCAAGCAGCATAGACATCATTAAAGCAGAAACAAAATTTTTAAAAATTACAAATAGAGAAAAATAGGCAAGCTTCAACTGTTCAGGGCCCTTCTAGTGTTCATTCTTCAAGTTTAGAGTATTAAGCTTCAAATCTTGTTACAAACGATAGAGCCTAAATAGGACTTACTGAGCTCTGCTTTCCACTACTAAGACTATTATAAAATTGAGTATCACTCATTTAAACATGTATATACTAATCAAAGCAAATGAATAAATTAAGAGTAGAATAATATAGTCAAATATCCTCATGAAGACAGGAAATGAGAAACAATGAAAAAAAGAACAAAACACAAAAGAAATAATAAAATGATCTAAGTTCTAAAGTCATAATTATTATATTACATTTTAATGCAGCAAACATTTATAAGCAGATATATAACCGCTAAAATTGAAACACTCCATTATATTTAAGACATAAATAGCACGAGAGCACATGGTTAGAAGAACACAAATGTGCCACACAAATATTAAGCATAGGAAGGCAAAAATGGCTATTTCAATCAGAAAAAAAACATGTATCAAAACAAAGCATATTTTCAGAGATAAATAAGTAATTTTCATAGTAATGAGGATGGTGATTTATCATGAAGATATTATAATCATGAATGTGTACTCAGCCAATGAACATGGTTCAAAATACATGGCAAAATTAATATAGTAGAAAAGTTTATGAATATCACTGGAAAGTTCAATGTTATTAATCTTTCGAGGATCAAATATCTAGATAAAAGTTTAATAAAGATTTAGATGATTTTAGCACTATGAATCACCATGACCTAACTGCTATTCATGGAGTGCTATAATCTGTAATTATAGCATACAAGTATTTTAAAAGTAAACATGGCACTTTTACAAAATATGCTGTAATTGAAGTCAAATAGGGCAATTTTCTGTCCAAAGGCAGAATTGAAGTTGAAATCTATCTATCGATACCAAAGTGAAGATATGAAATAAGTAGAACTTTCACATAATGCCTGTAGGAATGCAGAATGTTACAACTGTATTGGAACATGTGAAACTGTAAGTCGTCAAGTTTGGCACTAAATCTACATAAGAATTAAATATGTATCTACCATGAAGAATCAGCCAATCCACTCCTGGGTACTTGCTCAAGTAATAATGATATATTTTTAATATAAAGACTTATACATATGCTTTCCCAGTAGTCCACAAATTGAAATGATTTAAATGTACCTTAATTACTGAATAGTTAAGCAAAATATGTACCCTAATCAGCAGTGAAAAGGAAAGGACCTGAAAGTAACCGGATACAAAAAGGTATCTAGTGCATGGTTCCCTGTGTGTACTCTCCTAGAAAGCTCAGTGTGCGAGTCATCTTTCTATACGGTGGCCACATATCTAAGAAAAACAACTTAATGAGGGAAGATTTATTTTGGCTCACAGTTTCAATGCTTTCATTCAGTCCATGACTGGCTGGTTCCATCGAAGTGGCCCTGAGGTGAGGCCAAGGGTCATGGCGGACGGGAATTCGGTAGCAAAGCTACACACTGTGTAGCAGGCACCAAACAGATTGTGACCTTAGCACTGGATTAATCCACTTGATGAAGTTAGAGGTCTTGTGATCCAACCAACTCCCTAATATCTCACAAGCTGGCAACCAAATCTTGAGCACACGAGTTTCAGTGGGCGATTTCAAATCCAACTGCTAACACCCAAACTAATTTACAGCAACCCCAAAATATGACTGATTACCTGGGAATGCATGGAGCAGGAAGGGAAGGCTGT
The DNA here is from genome assembly GCA_004027455.1 of Hydrochoerus hydrochaeris. NCBI lineage: Eukaryota > Metazoa > Chordata > Mammalia > Rodentia > Hydrochaeridae > Hydrochoerus > Hydrochoerus hydrochaeris. The sequence goes on from PVLA01004797.1 coordinate 25,585, forward strand.
GAAAGATCATGAGGAATCAGTGTCTCTGATGGATGTAAGTGATGGTGGTAGTGATACCATGGTGCATGCAGTATCAAAATTCATCTAACGGTACAGTTTAAGTGGATTCAGTGTATTGTAAAGAAATTATACCTTCAATGAGTTGAATTTGGAAGAGATAGATGGGTGATTGAGATTACACTGAAATCTCCCTTATAGTTAAAAGCATAGCAATGTTCAGAAACCAGACAAGAATATTTTTGTATGTTAGAAAAGAAAAGGTCTTACAAATAAAATGAAAAAGTCAGGCAGGAACCCCTAAATATTATCAAGGGAAAGAAACACCAGTTCAAAGCCAGAGGGAACCTGACTAGATAGATGTTACCCATGCAGCACCAGGGGTAGTGTCTCAACATCTCTGCCTTCTGGTCTATGTGATAACAGGCTACATACACTTGTGTAAAATCTAGGGGAAGAAGAGCTGATGTCAATTATCCTGCTGCATCTAAGAGCCATATCATCTGCTCTTCAGTGTGGCAGGCCACAGCTTCCACCCACTAATGGAGCTAGAGCAGTGACACCCGCACATAACAGGTCTCAGCGATGTGCTGTGGGTGCAGGCGTAGGCCTAGAATTGCTCTATGAAGCTACAATGCCAGTCACAAAAGTCCAGATCATGGTTTAAATCTGTGTCCCAGCCACAGAGCCCGCTGGTGTGTGTGTGTGTGTATGTGTGTGTGTGTGAGAGAGAGAGGGAGAGAGAGAGATATTAAATAAATCCCATGAGAGAGAGGAAGAAATATTCTAAAAGTAGAGGTGAAAGAAAAATAGCGATGTATTTTACAAGATTAAATCAAGAAAATTTCTTTGTTGTTTTCCTAGCTCAGAGCTGAGTAATTTTTTCTACTGAACCCTGCTTTGTAAGGTGCATAACACATCAATATATCTTTAGTACCATCCACCTGATGATGATTCCCCTACTTATTCATGTATAAATCTTCATATATAGATACATATTTACATACACAGATTCTTTTCCCAAGGACACATTCCTATACCGCAATGTGTTTTCTCTGCTAAATGTCAGCTAGATAGGTGAATGTGGAATCTTAGGGATGTCTCAAACTTGATTTCAAAGCTGAGTATTCCAGTCCTTCTTACTCTTCCCCATCTTCAGAGGACCCCAGTACTTACAAGGCATTTGAGCCCTGAAGGTGGAAACACACCTTGATTCCTCTCTTGATTTCATCACTACCACTACATTAATTCACCAGTAATGATTGAGACCTATCTGCAATATACACCCATATTTCTCCACCTGCCCTGCTGCGCACAGGGTTAATCCACCACGGTCTCTTGCCTTGACTCTTGGCAGCAGGGCTGGGGAGCAGTACTGGGAAATGGACCCAGAGCTTTCACACTGACCTACATGCCCAGCTGTTTTCTGTTCATTTGTTTCAGTTTTTATTTTGAGGCAAGTTCTAAGTTGCCGAGGCTGGGCTTGAACTTGTGGTTCTCCTTTCTCAGCCTCCAAGACTGTTGGGACAATAGCCATGCACTACCATGCCTAGCTGGCCGTGACTTAATGGTCTTTTGATTAATCTCTTTGCTATTACTTTCACCTTTCCTGTAATGGTTCACAGTGCAGACAGATCCTTTCAGCACACTCACCAGATCTTCTCTCTCTCTGGCTGACCATCTTCCCGCTGGCCGCTTAGAGCAAAGTCCAAACCCTTCACCATGGGCTCCGCTGGGCTGCTTGCTATCACCCCTTCTCCATCTTATCAACCTCAGTCTCTCTCTCTCTCTCTCTCTCTCTCTCTCTCTCTCTCTCTCTCTCTTTCTCTCTCTCTCTCTGGTTGCTTGAGGCACAATCACATGCTTCCAACTCCCTGACCACGGAAAGCGCTTTCCTTTGCACAGGCTGGCTCTCAAGTAGGAAGGTGCTTTCTCCATAGTTCCCTCACCAGGTCCTGAAGATTTCTCTATCTCTTCTCTGACAGTATCTAAATCTTTATTTTATTCTTTTCTGTCTCAGCCACTGCTGCACTTTCTCCAGGGCACTTACAATTTTAACCATTTTGAATGTGAGTCTCTGGCTTCCGATCCATCTCCCTTACTTGTCTATAAGTGAGGGTCTCGGGATGGAGACTCCCTCAACCCACAGCCTGGCATGGGGCACAGAACACACAGGTGCTCAGCCAGTGGGTGGTCATTCTGGTTATTAAGATGTGCTGTTATGGAGGAAGAACCTGAGTTCACAGAATTAACCAGATCTGCATCGAACACCTCTCATGATCAATGACTTAAATTTTTAAAAAGCTATATTTACTTATTCTAAAACAAAATTATTTTAAATAAACTTGAGATGACAGAGCATTTTTGAAATACTTTATATGGAACCAAAGATTCTCGGACAGATGGAATGATCCTGACATTACAGGATATTTAGTGAGTGTTTCCTGTGACATAGTTATTTATCTTCACCCCAGAAAGGGCCTGACTCACTCCCTGAAGACACACAATTATACAAAGTGGAGCCAGTAGGTTGAGTTCAAGACCCTGAAGCAATATTCTTAAAGGGCCTTTTTTTATGGGTATGAATAGCAGTTTGGGGTTATATGAGGTAGCTGGTAGAATCGCTTTTTCTGCTGTGTCTTTTGGGATTTTGGATAGAATGGGGTCACGGGGGTGGGTGTTGTATTACTACCACTGAAAATAGCTCTAAACTCTGAAGCAACGCATTTGAAAAGCCCAATTTTTCTTGGCAGTTCTCAAGTTAGGGGGTGTGGGTGGTAACTGATTTCCCATTTTCATTTAGTACCAAATTCCTCAGGTTATGATCTGATCAACATAGCAGGTAACTTCAGCTGAGTGACAAGAAGTTCAGTTGGTCAGGAAGAGGAGAAGGAATGGAGAGAGAAACCTGCTCAGCTAGTGTTTTGTTTGTTTGTTTCCTGGTGGATGAAGACACCGAAATGTATTATTTTGACGAAATGCTTCCTAACTGGTTAGTGTTGATGGTGCTTGCCTAAGATTCCGTGGAAACATCCGGGTCTCAGGAGGAGCTCTCACTCCAAGAGTCTTCTACTCAGCGTGAGTTTGAGGGTGACAGGTCCAGCTGTCATAGGTGAGAGGACGCAATGGTCTATTCACTCTGACATTGTGCCTTGTGACACTGGCACAAGCAAGTGTAGGGGTGATTCATTGCCTGGGAGCTGCTACCACGGGAGGCAGAAAGAAAGAGTCAAGTTGGTGAACTGATTGCCCTAATGGCTCTCATCATTTACTGTTTGTTGTGACCTTGTGTATCAGCAGTTCCCTCCCATTATGACTCATGAGACTGGTTTTGACCAATGGGACAGTGGAAGATATGACACAAGGAGAGACTGGAAAAGCACTCTCACCATGTAGTTTACCAGGCTTTCTCTTGAGCCTGCCACCATCTCAGCCCGCCAAGGCTGAGCTCCTGGCCCGGCCACGTGGAGGAGACTCAAAGGGCCTCAGCTGACACACAGCCCGTCTCCAGCCTAACCGGAAACCAATGGGCGACTGCACGCACATGATTGCAGAACTGACCCCAGCCTCAATTTTTGATCTGCATGACAATAAATCATCAGTTCAGTCACTGCATTTTGGAATGTTTTGTTTTCTAGCAAAAAACACCACCAATGTAAATTAATAGATTCATTCTAAGGAAAGAAATAGAAATCAAGATCTCTCAGACATTTATGATTGCAAACTATCAGATCAGCAGCTGTTTTGTGAGTTGGAAGCCTTTTATCTTTAGGAACATTTCAAGTCCTTGGGTACTGTGGTAAATCCTCCTATAAGCAACCCCACTATACTCTTTAGTGTGTCTGACATAAAGAAGCCGGCCTAGCTGCAAGGTTGTTTTAATTAAAGTGCCTTTGTCCTTTAGAAGTTTAGTGGAAGGCCTCTCACCAGGAGGCTCTTTCCATTGTGGTCTAATACTTGTGTGGCATATTTTCCATAACAGTCCTGGAAAGACTCTCTAGGAGACCTCCCTCTGGATTTCAGAGAGGTCTCTACTAAGAAAAAGAAATGTTGGATTACAGCTTTACAATTTGTCGTAACATTTCCCTAGGACCATCACTGGTTTTCACTACAAGTCAGCAGGTGTGAGCTTACAGGGGTTAGGAGAAAAATTTATTGCCTCCTAGAAATAGCCTGCCTTCGGTAGATGCAGAGAGCAAAGGCTGCTGGGGAAAATTGTGGAGGACAGACAGACCAGCCTGGCACCCAAGAAAAGAAACCCTACAAAACAAAAATAGTATTCTGAGCAACCACCTGGCCAAGCACTTTGGTGTTTCTGTAAAATCATATAGACAGCTTTAAAAATTGCTTTAAAACTCATACAAGGGGGTGTCACATAACAGGGCTATTGGAGATGTGAGCTGCTGTGTCTTGTATGTGGTACACAACATAGACCTGTCCAGGAAGGACAGGTGTTCTCCACTCACACAGCAACAGTCCAGCGGGAGGCCCGGCAGAAGACAGACTCACAGCAGCTTCTGTCAAGTGGAGCACAGGACCAAGAAGATGTGGACTCTGAACTCTCTCTAGACACTGGTTGGAGAAAAGTCCATGGATTATGTAATCAGGAGACTGCATGGCTGGTGATTAATAAGATACAGGAACCTGTACAACTGTCTTATACATGACATGCCAATGGGAGGGTTCTTCTCATGCAAATGTTATGTTCAAGACTCCAGAGATGAAATGACCCAGACAATTCCCATGCTTTTCAAAAGCCTTCAGAATCCTAGGGTTTCCAGGGCAATACCATGTGCTTAGGGGTTCCCCTGAGCCTCCCGTGTAAACGCAAAAAACACAGCAAGTGTGATGCTTCCCTGGCTACACTCTGTGCTGAGACTGCCTTTCAGGTTCCTTTGCTGATTGAGCCATTTTGTTGTGCCAAGTAAATTCTTGGGTTTTGTTTTGCTTTGTTTGATTTGTGCTCTGTTTGTTCTTTTGGTTTAGCTTGGTGATTCAGAATTCAGAGGGGGAAAAGATGATAAAAGAATATAGGAGTGCTTATTTTGTTGCTTTTTAAAGTAGATCTCTCTCTCTTTCTCTCACTCTCTCTCTCTCTCTCCATCTTTCTTTCTCCCAAAGAACATAAAAAAGTGGTGAAGCAAACAAAGTAACATTTTAAAAATCCAGAAATGTTTAGTGTTGAAATCGAGGAAGAAAGCCATAGGCAGGAGATCTGTGGGTAAACCAAGGAGCTGCAGAGGGTGTGGAGACCCCGGGGGACAGAGAGGACGTGAGGAAGCTGGGAACATACAGTCCTGCTGGACAGAGGGATCAGGAACTGCAGGGAAAGCAGAAAAGATTTCACAAAGTGTAGCTGTGCAGTAATACATAAGTGACTATTTTTTCATTTTCAATGAAGGATATGAGAAATCAATTCTAGCCCTGCTTCACACTTCAGTCATATTTCCACACTAGCCTCTGTTTCTCCCTTTTCTTCTGACATTGAGCTCTTCTAGATAAGAAAGATTAATTAGGAGAAAAATACATTAGTCCAGTTCCATCTACAGTGCAATATAATCAAACTAGTCTATTCCCAAGAGCAATTTTCAAAGGAAGGTTTAGGGAAATTAGACAGATAAAACAATAATATAGGTGTTATGGTTTGAATAAACGTCCCCCAACAGCCTAGTGCTAAAAGCTTTGTGTCAGCCTGTGGTACTATTTGAAGGTTGTGGTAAAATTAAAAAGTATGGCCTAGCAGGAGGTTTATGGATTCTCTCTCTCTCTCTCTCTCTCTCTCTCTCTCTCTCTCTCTCTCACTCTTTTCTCTCTCTCTTCCCCCCCTGTCATGAGATGAATGTGCTACCATCAAAATGTACTGTAGCAAGCCAGAGGGCTGACTGACTATGACTGCAAAACTGTGAGACTAAATAAACCTTTCTTCTTTTTAAGCTAATCTATTCCCCAAATTTGTGACAGTAAGGAAAGCTGACTATTGCAATAGGTGTTTGTGGCAGTCCTGCTCTTAACACTTGTGGGCAGTGGGGCCAGGAATGGACACAGTAAAGCCAGGAAGGAAAGTTAGATAAACTCGATTACTTTAAGGGAGCAATGACCTATGTGAAAGGACACAACCAGCTTCTCTGGGCTGAGAAAACAAGACCCCTGATCTTACTTTTCCAATCTCTTTCCAAGCTGTCTGTTTGGCCAAACACAACTGAAGTTAGGAATCCCACAATCCATTGCTATAGTTCATGCAGTTGATTATCTGAGATTAGAAAACAGGGCATGAGTGAATGAAGAATGCTGAGGAGGGAGAGGAAGATCTGTTCTAATCCCATCAGAGTTTAACTCTGTCCATTATCTAGTTCATGTCTCTGGCACAAGGAGAGTAAAACGTTGAAGCAATTCTCACAACAAAGAGGGGCATATCTATTGCTGGAAGAAAATGAATTATTAGTTGCTGTTGTTATTCTTCATGTAAGGAGGTGTAGAAAATAGTGGAGAGAGGGAATAAGTAATATGCCAGGTGTGACAATCACACTTCCCTATTGGTCATAAGGCTGCAGATGGTAATTATCGCCCCTGACTTCTACCACCCATTCCATGTCGGTCCTGCCTCTTCCCAGCATCCCTGGGAGAAGTGGGTGGCTCACTCATTTCTCAAGACTCTGAGTGACTGGGTGTGTGGTTTTTATTGAATTTCTAAGTTTTGCAATTGACCAGTCTATTGGGTAAGGGAATCACAAGCGATGTCCAGATGGATCCTTTAAGTTCCAACCAAAACCTAGGGTGCCCTATTTTCTCCCAGAAAATGGAATCAACTCTCCAACCACCAACACCTCTGTCTCTTGTTTCATCTTCATGAGGCACCCCAAGTGGCGAGGAGGTGCTCTCACTGCGATGTATCAGGAACACTACTCTCTCGTGGTGGAGTCTTGTGAGCACCGGCAACTCAAATCTGCTAAACTCAGTGAGCTAAACTCAGTGAGTTTTACACTTTGGTAATGATTTTGTTCTCATTGCTCATTGTGATAATTTTACTTTGTCAAGTGTCCTGTTCCAATCACAGCTGTCACTATTTCCTCTGCAATACATGATCCCGGTGGACACCCTCACCCTTCTCTGCCATTTGCAGTCCCAGAGTGGTAGAGATACTGACAGCACTCCCGCAAGGGCAGTTCTTAATGTGCTGTCCTTTCTCCAGACCCATGTCAAGGCTGAGCAAGTCACAGATAGCCGTTACCAACTTCTGCAAGTGTTTGGATGCTTTTCCTCTTGACGGAATGTAAGAAAAGTTCTAGCAGTTTGAACTCAATAGCTATATGCACCATGTAAGTCGATATCTTGATTATTTAACTAAGCCAACTATTCACCCCTTTTGTAGAACTCAAGACAACATTAATCCTGAATCTCACCTCATCAAATCTTATGTCTGTCCTCACTGGCTTACTGTGCTCAGTCTGCTTCCTGAATGTTCCCCAGGTACTTGCTTATGTAGACTAATAATGTTTATAGTTGTATTGACCAAAAAATGTGGTCTCTTTCCACAACAGACCTGTTATCACTCAGCCTGGATTTTGTAATGCTTTAGGTTGAAAATCACTTGCTATGTTTTTCCTTTTTCTTTTCCCCTTTTGCTTCTCTTTCTCCTTCTCCTCCTCCTTTGCCTTCTCTTTCTCCTCTTCCTCCACTTTCTCCCCCTCTCCGTCCCCTTCTCCCCCTCTTTCCCTGCCCTTCCTCTCTTTTTTCTTTTTCTTCTTCTCCTTCTGCTTTTCTCCCTTCTTTCTCCTCTCCTCTTCCCCCTCTTTCTCCTCCTCCTCTTCCTCTGCTCTCCCCTCTTCCTCTCATTCTTCTCCCTCGTGCATGGAGTTTTCTGAGCTTCTTGAACTTGTGAGCTTACAATTTACATCAGTTATAAAACATTTTTCTGCAGCATTTGTGTTTGTTTAAACTGTGACTCTGATTGCTGTTGCTTGTTCATTTTGGTCTTACTTTCTCTCTGGATTTTACATAATTTCTACTATATATTCTTCTGTTGTGTCTAATCTACTATCAATGTCATCCCATGTAATTTTCATCTCAGTTTTATTTTCATCATTTCATTTGGATGTTTTATATCTTTTCTTTGTATGTTCATTGAGTTTTTCTGATACTTCTTATACATATGGAATAAAGATGTATCATAGTTTTAATGTCTTCTGTTCTAATTCTCTAATCTGTTCCATTCCTGGGTAAATTTCAATAGATTAGCTTTCCTTCACATTGATTTTTCAATGAGCTTTGACTGCATATCTGTCAGAAGAGTCAAGTTGAGGAATGTAGAACATGTGGAGTTCTCATACACAGTTAAACATCTAATTACGACTTCTCTAGGAGGTTTCTCCACCCTAGGCACCTACATAAAGATGGTGCTTGCACATGCACACGTACTCCCTTGTACACAAGTGCTCATAACAGATTTATTTTTTAACCAGGAAACAAATAGAATACTCATCATCAAGTGACTAGACAAGCAAATCATGTTATATCATACACTGGAATATTATTCAGCAACAAAGTTGAATGCTACACACACCAAAATAATATATCTTCAAACAAGTATGCTGAGGAGGAAGTTAAACAAATTAAAGTGATGTGTGAGATGAGTCCATTCACCTAGAAATCTGGAAAATGAAAACTGATCAATAGTACAGAAACCAGATGGAGGGTTTGCACAGGGATATGCTGGGGTAGGAAGTTGAGAATGATCACTTATGCAGATGGTGGCTGTTTTAATTCTTTTGATTGTGGTGACAGCTTCTTGCATGTGTACATAAACCAATGTCAAACTGTACGATTTAAATTTCAGAAGTTTATTTCATATCCATCAAATCCCCATGAAACTGCTTAAAATTAAAAAAGAGGACAGAAATCTAAATTTTCTCCACCTTATTCTCTGCTCTCGTGTCTCTGTACAAAGTGTATGATTCCCAATTCTCCCTCACCAGTGTGCTTACAATGCAAGAGAGGCTTGCTGAGGCTGAGCGCTCCATTGGTGATACAGTCTGCATGCTTTGCAGTCAGACTTTGTCCTCAATCACACCTGCCCTGTGCCTGTCAGAGGTGACAAAGGCTGGCAAAGCCGTGGAGGGGCCTTCTCATCCTCTTGCATGCTGTTACTTGCACATTCATGACGACTCTTTATGCCAGAAAGTGTGTCCTGGCCGTTACTTCCCTTCCATCTCCCTTCTGCCCTCACATCTCTTGTATTACAACAGTAAAAATTAGAGTAACTGGAATGTTAGTCTGGTCACAAACATTTTGGAGTAATGTACTGGAATAATGAATCAGTTCAGCTACCTTTGATCAGCGGGATTTTCACACATCCAGAAGAGTTAAATTTAAAAAAACCTCAGTTTTATTCTTGAAGAATCTAATAAAATGCAAAAGAACACAAATAGGAAATTAATCTAATTACAGTCTTTTTCCTTCTTTGCCCTAAATTAGTTGATCAGCGATGGGATCAAACGATATTTTAAGTTAGCATTTATAAGCTAGATGGAAAAAATGGAAGAGTTTAATCCTAGGAAAATAAGTTAAATACTAGCACAGAAAGTAAGTGAAACCCAAGCATTTGAATCGGTTACATGAAATTACATCTCAGCAATCAATTCGCTCTCATTTCCAAGAAAGAGTGATTCTGGACACTGAGGACCTTGAGACGATTCAGAAAATGCTTTGGCTGTTACTTCCACAGACAAATCTCGGGATCCTTTTAAACCTTGTTACAATAAGGTCAGTTGGAGGCGAATGTCAGGGGGCATCTTGTAGCTTTCCAGAATAATGGAAACTGGAACTCAAATTCCAGATGTTTCTGGAAAGTTAGATAATAATAACAGACTTTGTGCTTCTGAAAGTGCTGCTTAGGCTCTGGTTTTGTGCTTTGCGTATTAAGAAAAGACATCCCCCCCCCCCAAGCATACAGGTTTAGCAACTGGCTCCAAAACAACAGGAAATGGTTTTGTTAGTATGTGCTTTCCTTGAAGGCAAGATTGGACCATCTTCTCTGTGCTATGGGAATTTCTTAAGGTGCCAAGAGTTTCACTAGTAATCTAATAGGTTTTCAGTAAATAATGCTTATTGCTATTGACAGCAGACAAACTAGAGAGACAGTTCTTAGACATGTACCCGAGGACCCATAGACAGGCCAAGTGGTTGTGCTAACTTCATGTGTCTGTATTGTGTGTTCTCCCCTTTTGGAGATCGATGGATGTTCCTTGTTCATTTATAGAGACTCAGGTTGCTGTAACAATCATCATCTTCAAGTTGTAAAGGAACCATAGTTATAATAATCGCTTAGGTCACTGTTACATTTGCAATACAGCAAAGGCTGTAGGACACTCAGCCACGCCTCTATTTTTACTATCTATCGAATGTGACTAATTCCCACTCCCCATTGCTTATCCTTTCCACTTTTTCATCCCACATAGCATGTTCAATTTGAGCTTTTTCTCATCATAAATCCCCTAAAGCACCAGATGGGTTAAAGGGGAAGCAGTCCACAACCTTGGCCTTTGTAATCTGTCAGGACATTTACTGTATATTAGATTTGAATTGTATCATGAGTTCATTAAATTCCCTGGTCACTTCCTGATTTCTGCTACATTTGGACCCTTATTTGGGCAATTCTCAGATTGTGATGATAAAGCCAGTGTAGCCTTCATAACAACATCAGTAAAATGAGGATGATAGCATATACATTATAGGTTGTTTTGGGGAGTAAATACACATATTGTGCGGTTCTTTACTTCCTTTCTGTTTTCTTTGCATTTAAATTTGGGAAGTTTCTACTGATATAATCACAAGATCTCTGATTTCTTTGCCTGTGTGATGTCTAACAATAAATCCATCAAAGACGCTTCATTTCAATTACAGTGGTTTTTTTAATTTACAGAATTTTCTTTTGATTCTTTTTTAGGTACCATGTCTCTAGATGGCAACCATCTAAAGTTTATTTTTCTACTTAAGCCCTGGGCATAGTAATCATAGTTGTCTTAGACACCCTGTCTGCCACCTCCAAACATTTTCATATCTTAATTTGCAACCATGATTCCTTTGTCTCTTCAGACATGGCTTCCTCTTTTCTTGTTTTTTAGCATGTCTTCTAATTATTTAGTAGAAATTTGGTACGATGTGTCAGATAATTAAAAATGAGGTAAATCATTTGGTACGATGTGTCAGGTAATTAAAAATGAGGTAAATAATCTGTTAATGTGAATTAATCTTGGATCATTTAATTTTAGTTACTCACTGCCATTAGTTTCATATTTTCTGTTGTCCTTCAGCTCTGCTAGAAACTGTTTCTTAAGCAGAGGTGGCATCGTGCTGTCCCTCAGCTATAATCCACTGCTGTTATAGTGGAGCCCTACCGATACAGTGCCAAATTGTGGAGGAAAAGACATTTTCCATTCTTTAATCTTTTGATTATATCTTGCTCCTCCAAGACTGTGATCTCCAGGAGCCGTTTTCTTCTCATACTGAATTCTCATTCTGAGCCATTAGAGACTTGGCAGAATGATCATTGAAAGTTTTCTGTTTATAGTTTCTGCAATTTCTGCTTCAGACAACCATGTCTCAGCTGTGACTTTCTATATTCTTTTGTCTCTGTATATTTCGTGATGACAGTTCACCTCAAGACTTCACATCACTGCTAGATTCAAGAAAAGCCTTTGATTTTCATTTTGTTGAGCCTTTCTCTAGCTGTAAGGAGCAATGACTTCCAAGCTATTTATGTGTTAGAATTTGATAAGTGACAACACCAACTTCACAGATATTTGAAGACTCAATTTTTCCCTTGGTTTCAATCGAGTGTTTTGGTACTTTGTGATCCCTCTTCGATGATAATATAAGAAGTTCAATTCAGGTTTGGATTTCTGTTTTGAATTTGGCAATTGGGTGTCTATTGTCTCTCAATCTCTTTTGGTTTTGAAGTCACAATCTGAATAAATAAAAATAGATGTTGTGATCATCTATTTCTCCTTTAGGCCAAAACCCCACATAACCCTGCTCAAACCATCTCTTTCAGCTTAGTATCTCTCTACACTGCCACAATTATCATTTGATATGACCAATTCCCTCCACCATGGAATCTCTCTTCCTATATGCCTCAGATCCTGGCCAGGCTTTGGAGTCCAATTCAAAATCTCCATTATCTAAGAGGAAAAAGCTTTCCTAGTTACACTGACCTTTTTGCCCTTTAAGTTTTTATAACTGCTTATAGTTATACACATCCATAGGGATAAGACAGAGGTATCTCTATTTAGAGCTTCATAATATAACAACTCAGACGGTGAGAATTTAAAACACATTCTATAAATTTCAGCACTTCACATATTTTGGAAGCAGTTAGGGTATAAGAACCTGATTGTCCTTTTTCTTGTACATTAATCAGGTGAAAGCTTTCCTTAGTACAAAGGACTCAGTGGAAAACACTGAAGAATGCATTTACATCTACTACTAGAAATCACACAGAGTAACACTTGGTCCAGTAGGCTTTCTTCTGTGTGGCTAATTTCTCAAGCACATCTTATTTCTCCACAAGCATTAGCTTTTCATTTTTCTCTGACAGCATATGCTGTTTCAGAGATGGAGTCCCATCTTACTCATTTTTGTACAATGCCCATCTATATAGTAAACATGACTGCAATCTATCGAGTATCTTGAATGTCTGGGTTCTATTGAAATCAATCATTTTACTTGTAAGACAATTTATGCATCTGCTCTGAACAACTTCAACTCTTTCTTGTTAAAAATAACTTCATGTTTCATGGACATTTCTATAAATACATCCAATTTTACAGTGCTTTCCTTATATAACCAATGTGGTTTCTGAACTATTGACCATGCAGACACATATGTATTTTGTACCATTAACTTAGACTTGCCAAGAAGTGTTCCTGATGAATGTGTGGAATGCCCTTTTCCTGAGTTAAACTTATTCTTTTGGCGCCAAGTTTTAAGACAGCCCTATGTTCACCAAAAACTGGAATGCACTCGATTTTCTTGAGTAGAAGTTGCTCACGCAACCCACCTTTCCTAATGTTAAGGCTTTTGCAAAATCCATTTGAGTTGATTTTAGGTGTGATGCAAAGTCAATAGCAGAAACCCCTTCTTGCCTGATTTAGGGTTTTGCTGGTGCTATTCTTCTATAGCAATCCGTGTCTACAGGTGTCTGTCTTACAAGGGAAAACTACTCTACCTGCCAGTGATAGTAAATAAGAACTAAACTGCAATTTCCACACCAATAATCAAGATAATACCTTCAGACTGCTCAAATGGCAGCTTCAGCTAATTTTAACAGTATTTGTTATTGTTAAAACTGTATTGCAATGTAAAAATAGAAAAGACAGTGCTGAGCTTCACTCATCTATCACATAGATCAGGAGATTGCTCATTTAAATACAAATGGTATTAAACTCTTTGGTTTATCTTGAATGGCTAGTGCTGGACTGGGAATCTTTAGGAAACAGCTTCTGCCATATCCTAGAGTTCCTGTCATACCCAATAATATCATCTTTCTCCTTTTTAAAAAGAACTAGCTTTTGAGTTCTTTGTGTTGGTCACTATTATAAGGTTAAAGGTATCATCATGAACAAAGTACAGCCTCTACAAAAAAAGGAGCCATGGTGGGTAGAGATAGAAAAAAATAAACAAATAGGTAAATATGCAATAAACAAGTACTAGAACGAACAAGAGTGAGACATTAGTGACAGGTAGGATGACACCTACTCATGGTTCTCCATCAAGTGAGGGACTGAGCCACCAAGCAAACATCTGAAGTGTGGTCTGGTTGGGAGCCGGGATGTGTGTGCAGTACATACTCTGGGGCGAAACCTGGTCAACCAAAGGCAGAAGCTGGCTATGTGGATGCAGGCAAGGGACCCAGGGCTAAGGCGGCAAGAAAGGATCAGCGCAGCAGTAATAGTGAGAAGATCAGGAAAAGGACTTGGATTATCTGTAGGTATGACGTGAAGATGTTAAAGGGGTGCATTTCTAAATCCTAATCAAAGCAAGTAGAATTGACCTCCTAGTAAATGTTTGTTGAGCGAAAAAGAAAAAGAGACAAAAATTCAACCATAGAGTGTGCAAAAATTAGCAACCAGTAAAAACTAGCAGGACCAAGCAAATAGGATCATAACATCTTGTTCTTTGTGCTTTGCTCTCAGCCTCTCTTTTGAATGTGTTCCTGATTCCCTCACAGTCTCAGTCACTTTCATTGCCTGAATTGTCATACTCAATTCTTCTACCAGCTGTCATGGGACAAGATTTCACCCACATCATTCCGGATGATTTGTGCTGGGATTCTGGCTCTGTGTGTGCATTGAGACTGGCGACTTCCACCCACTACTTCTCTGTAGTTCTACATGACACAACAGAGGAATTTCTGGAGGCAAAGAGAGAGAAAGTTATCTGATCGCCCTTTGCCAGATCAGAGTGAATGCTTCCTTTACGGAACTGAGAGGATACTTGGAGTTTTAGTTTCCCTCTGGGTCCGTGAAACACAGAAAGAAGTCAAAATGTGTTTTAACATTCTTACCAAACCCAGAGAGGAAAACACAAGTTCCAAATACAGAGCCGTAGGCTGTCTTCTGCATCCCAGCTCCGGCACGGGGAAGCGCAAGTGTCCAGGCTGTGTGGTCACACCCAGGGGCTTCCCTGTCAAGGGGACACTGCCTCGTTATCTGGGAAAATCTCTAATATTCTCTCAGCTTCAGCTTTCAATCTGGAAATAAGTGACAGTTACAATAGTAGTTTTAAAAAATTGATGTCAGAATTAATAATTGAATGCTGTGCATATAAAGAACTTAAAAACACGTGAAATATAAAATATGTAAGTGCAAAGTAAAGGGTAATGATTTTTTTATCACAGTCATAGTCACTGTGTGTTCATACAAAACCTTCAGTGTCCATGACCCTCACCTGAAAACTAGAATATTAATACTACTATCTAATATTAATAAGATAAATGAATGCAATAAGATGTATTAGACATCTGGCATATTTCCTGACACATAATGGTAATAGTAACACTGAAATTATTATTTGAGGTGATTTTTAAGGAAGTGCTGCTCAGAGCATGACTCTCATTTCTTTCATATTCAACAGTAGTAAAGCTCTTTTTATCTATGATTTCTGCTTTTGAACACAACAGAATACTAGATTCCATAAATCAGACTTTGGTGAGTGACTCCCTTTAGATAACATGTTGAAATGACAGACACCCCCTCACCCCCAAGTTAACATGCATTTCTTTGCAACTTATAACTATCTAACTTAATAAATAGGAGCCAAACATATTACTTCCCAGTTGGGGCCTTCCCTGGGAAAGGCGGGTTTCAGTGTGCCTAGATTTGCTAGCTGGCTATCTCAGGGAGGCAGGGTCCTGTGTTCCCTGCCTGGACATTTGCCAGATGCTCTTCAGGCTTCCTGTCCTCTTGGTTGGAAGATGTGTACAGCAGGGTCCAGAGCCAAGCACAGAGCTAGGAAATAGCACTCGGGGTCCCCACCAGACCTTCCTTTATTTTCTTCTGCCAATGTGAATCACATGCCCTCCAACAAGCTCATTCCTAGCGAGGAGAAAGCTTACTGAAATTACAGCCACCAGGATTTCCCTCTGGTTAGGGTCAATCCACAAAATCCTACGGAGCCATGGTGGACCCCTGAACAAAACCAGAACTCTGCCCTCAACTAAGAAAAGATAAGGTGTAGGGCTGACAACAGAGTACTGCTACAGACGACCAATCAGAACTTGCAAAACCACGTGTCCTCGAAACCACACTCATCCAAGATCCTGATTTCATGAGTTCAAAGCGCTGACTGTCAGCACGGGAAGTAGCTACGCTCGTGTGTCTTCACTCCAGACTATTACAGAAGAGATGGTTCCCAGCGCTGCGGCTCGCAGAGCAGCCAGGTCTCTTTACAGACCCAGAGGTGGCCAGAATTAGCGAAGAACCCTCCCTTGGACCTTGCGAGCGCTCGGGTCAGACTTTCTCCCCACCAGCTGAGTTTGATTCTGCCCTCAGGTCATGCTGGCACATGCCAGGATGCCAGTGAGTCGGCCAGTGCAGGGGGGAAAGTGGCTTTTCAGAGTTGTCCTTTCCAAGGCTGTGGTAATATTGTTAGTGCTTTTAGAGGGAAAAAAACCTATTCACTTTGTTTCTTGTATATTGCATACAACCTGCCCTAAATTGGTTTTATTGTTTTTATAGCTGAATTGATTTTTATCTGTGTTGGTGCTTCAGATAAAACTCTGGCAGCACCAGCTGAGGAGAACTTGATACCAACAAGACTCATTTTCTAAAATGCTCTTGAATGGGAGGCACAGTGAAAAGTTAAAATCTAGAAACCAGGACACCTTTCTTGCCAGAACAACACATGCTACCGTGTGTGCTGACCACACAGTGGCTTCGAGAACCCGGTTAGCAGCGAAGAGAGCACTTGGCTGAATTTGAGTGTTTTATAAAAGATATTCAATCAGATGCCAAAGAAAACTCCCTTTGAATAAGCATTTGCTTACACACACTGAATTTCTGTAAATGAAGAAGCTCATTCATCCTTATGTCCTTTTTGATTTCTCCTGTGCACATGTCTAGTGTCTTTATGTAGCTACTATTCATTACTAGGGGTCCTTTCCCCACTCTCCTTCTTGGTCTGTCTGTGGTATTTCACTCATCATTCTCTTCTTGAACTTTGCTTGTCTTTTGGGGTCTGGACTGAATATATTCCAATTAAAGGTGTGAATTCTGCATTCACACCTTTAAATGGAGTGACTGAATCAGTGGCTGCTGGAATCAAAAGAGGATCTTACACAAAGAGTAGTTATTGATTAACATATGGGCATAAAATGTGTGGATCTAGCTATCATCAAGCTCGTGGTTTTAAGAGACAGATTCTCTTCATTCAGAGAATGAATGAGTTTTAGTGGACTCAATCCAGGGAGTGACAACTGGATCAATGAACGATTTGAGTAACCAAGATGGAGACACAAGAAAAACGAAGAAAACAGATAAACCACAGCAACTAGACATTAACATTAAAATAGAGAGTTTTGTCTTCTACAGTCCAAATTGTGGCTAGAAGGGAACAGGGGAGCTATGACTGTCATCCAAATCATTGTTGAAAGGATGAGTCTTAAACATCCAGGACCAGGAAATGCCTGAAGAGAAAAGATTCTTTCACCACAATCCCTGGTTCCCCTTTCCTTCAGCAAGCGGGGACTCAGGGAAGCAGGAGAGTTGCGAAGGATCTTGGGCTGGACCGTGTGCGGCAGAGGGGCAGCGAGGCGGCCCGGGCTATGGGTGTTCCACAGAGAGGCCACTGCTCTTTTGCTCCTAATGAGTTCCTTGAGCATTAGTGCATCTCTATCCTGTGACTTCTCTCGGCATCTCTTTCACGAGGCAAGCATAGATCTTCTACCCTCTTTGCTCTTTGATACCTTTATTGACCTTTCGGATCTACATGTCTCATGGCAGCATCACACCTAAGCTCCAATTCCACAGTTTAAAATCCATACCCGGTGACCTCCACTGAGCTGTGTCTGGACATCTCCAGGTTCTCAGAGGGAATCCTCTTTCTCCTCATATCTCTCTTTCCTTTGTCAGTGTGATCTTTTGCGTCACAGTGTCTCGACACAGCGTCGTCTTGGAGAACGTCTTTCTCCTCCACGCGAGACCAGGCCGAATCTCCAGCGTTCCAACGTTGCCTCCTTCCTGATCTTCATTTCCTCAGCCACAATCACTGTCACTCTCTGTGCTCAGGCCTTTCATCTCCTGAGGTCTACTTGACCTTTGCCCGGCTGCCCCCCTGTTCGCTTGTTCTATGTAGTGCTGCCTAATCCTACATTGTGATTTGTCTAAAGCACATTTCCAATCACTCCCAGAAATGTTCAAAACCTTCCACTGCCTCTCTATCACTGCCTGTCACTCCTGCCATCTTCAGTGTCTCGCCTGGATTACTGCAATAGATTTTTGATAGACTGCTTACTACCTAGAGATACTTTGACCCCCATCAGTTTGGCAATCTTTGACCAGAGCCCCTATTTCTAAAATCAAATGTGAACACATAGGTCCCTCATGGTAACATCCCAAGGGTTTTCTTAGTGTCCTACCATACCATCAAGGACCTTTCAAAACATAGACTCTCCTTTTATCTCACCGCTTGCTGTCACCCACCCACCCCACACATCATTCTACAATTCTTTTGGGGGAAGAGAACAAAGAGGTGATGTGTCGCAGATGGTCCTTATCAGGCAGGCCGCTCCTGTGGGCAGGCACCAGTTTACTGTTTAGCCATTGGCTTGGGACCACCCTATAAACAAAACCCGATGCCAGACAGCATGTTGGTTGAAAATTTAAAAAAATCAGTCAATCATCTGGAGGTATCCCAAGTATCCAGATGTTTGGCATGGTGTAGACAAAGCAGCCAGATGATTGAGAAAATTATTTTCAGTTTTCCAAATTAGAATGTTTTGGCCTCCAGTAGTCATCAAAGGGGGCAAACAAACTTGAGTAACTTTTTTAAGAAAATGAATTTCAGGTGGAATTAAAAATACCAGAGGTCTAAGAGGAGGATGGTGCTCATGGCTTTTGTTAAAATTCAAAGACAGTGAAACCCTCTGGACTATTGCAGGTCATTCACAATAATCTGCCTTGTTATTAACTGATGTCCCCAACATTAACTGTGACAATGGTTCCCAGTTCTAGAAAGGTCCACAGGTACCCTGATCAGTACTTGCCACGAGTCCACCTTGGTGTGCAAACCAGTGAGTCAGCACTGCACAAAGCTGGCATTTCTGGATCAGTACCTCACAGCCAAGCAAGCTGAGGACTTGAAGAAGCACTGATCCAATGGACAAGTTTTCTTCTAAGCACGGTAAAGACCGCATGTGAACGTTCATTAGCAAAGTTAATAATATTGATTTTGAGTCACCGGAAAAGAAAAGATAAACTTACCTATCAAATTTATTAAAAAACAAATACACACTACTGCTACCCCACATACTGTAGGAAAACCACATCAGAGTTGTTACAAGAAAGTATACCCCAAGAAACATCGAAAAGTCAAATGCAAATGAGCCCCAGAAGACTCTTTGGAGGTGGTGAGCAAAGCTCCTTGCAGAGACTATTAAAGGTTATTTAAAGCTTGAAGTTTAAAGTCTATCACCAAAGCCCTTGCAGGCAGTAGAGACCCTGGCGATAGTGAATTAGTACTGTTTCTGCAAACACCGGCTGTGTGGGAGTCAGCTTCGTAACCTGGAGAACCTCAGGTTGAAATGGCTGTGTGGTCTCCAGACCATCCAGTGTGCAATCACTTGGGGTTTAAATTTGAAAAAATTTCCAGGCCAAAAAGTAATTACTCTTTGGCTGAAGTTCATAAAGAAAATATTTTCAATTAGCAGAAAAGTGATGGAAATACTTTCAAGGGAAGAGGTTAACTATGCATATGATGTAGAAGATTAGCAAACACCAACTCACAAATGCATATGAGAGTCAAGGAACTATGGCTAACAAAAACAAAACAAAAATTGCCTCAAAAAAGGAGTCCTCCAAAGTGATAGCTCATTACATTTTCTACTATATCAATGTTTTATGCTATTAAAATGCACTAGAGATCACATCAGTGTGTTACTAAAAAACACACATTTAAACACACACTGGGACATTAATATGTTAGTGCCTTCATGGGAAAGTAGATTGAGTAAAAGCAAATTGTGTGATTAGTTTATCAACTGTATTTATAGCTGTGTCTGTCATATCATTTGGAATCTACCTGGATAGAAGTATGGACCACAGTCAAAGGTCTTCACATATACTTTGTGGGCTAGAATTGCCTGATTCTGCTGTAGAACTGGTGAGTCTTTCTGATCCATGGACTGGGGACAAGGAAGTGTCACGACAACAGATCCCTTATTTTTTAATATCACGACAGCTCTGTTTTAAAGAATTTTGTGGATTCTGAAGAAGAACATGTGGCCTTGCTTTCAGGAGGCAAATGAGGTTATTTTATTATCTTAGAGGGAAAGCAAAAGTTGAAAGCTTCCTGTGGGTATAAGTTGTTCCTCAGGAACCAGGATATAACTCACAGTCCCACTAATTTCCCTCAATATATACATCCTGTCCCCTCATGCGCATGCATAGGAGCGATTAAAGCTTTGAGTGAAAATCTCTTTACCACACGGGATGCAACTATGATGTGGAGACCAACTTCATGGAGCTCATACCCGAACATTTGGTTCTGATTAGCTCCGGAGAGTATAGTGAAAATACCTCCAAAGAGCCAGGGTGCGTGCCGAGCCAAAGGCTGATCGTTCTTTAAAGTTCTGTTCTATTATTAAATTTTTGCTGCTTTCATATTAAACTTCAATTAAATAGTCTCATCGGTTCGCTGGAGTAAGTTTCCATTCAAAGCGAACATTTGTCAGCAGATGTGTTTATAAACAGCTGTGGTTTTTTTGGATATATTCAGTGTAGTTTCCCAGGCCATCTGGCCATTCTGTGATGATGTTTCTTACTTGGTCTCTGCCTGACATAATAATTTATCATCTTTGCTTGACTTCTTCAGAGAGAACTTTTCCTTCTCTGACACCCCATGGAAAAAAATATTAATAAGCTGACAAATTAGAAAGGTCATCGGAGATGAGGGGTCCTTGCTCACAGGTCACTGCGGGGCCCAACTGCTATTTTTTCATTTTTCTTTTTGTGGCGATACGTACCCTGATCATAGAGAAAGGTCGATTTAAAAACAATAATGCTGCATTCACATTTTACACAGGAGTTGTTTCCAAATTTAAATATTCCCTGGGTTTTATTTGTTTGATTTATTTGTTTCTTTGATTTTAGAAACTCTGGCCACTTCCAGATGATTAAGAAACAAGAGCTCTATTTTCCCAGGGTTTAGCATGCTAATCCATGCTTTTCGGACCAGCGGTTTCAGTAAAAGTGGGGTAGCCACAGGGAAATAAAAGAAAATGGGGTGAATGTATTTGCCTCAACAGCTCCTCTCATGTGCAGCAGAGAAACCTAAAAGCACATACTTTTTCTTATTCAGACACAGGTTTTTAAAATACAGGATTTAGTGTGGGGGCGGTGTTCTTTATGAGTGCAGCCAAATACATAACATCTAGTAATAAAAGAAAAAATTAATAACCAGTAATAAAAGAAAAAAATTACAAGTTATATCCTTATAATTATCTTATTATGAACATATAAATTACTCAAAATTTCATTTATTAAAGTCAAGCACACAGTTGTAATGAATATTGTATTGGGAAAACAAAACATTGAATATGAAATAATTATTTATTATTTCCAAGCAGAGGACCTTGTCTATCATTGGTCTAACAATTCCAGCAAAGTAGGTCAGCCCTGTAAAAACTACTCAAAATAAATAACTGAATAGAAGATACGTAAGTAAGTAGAAAAAAAAAAAAAAGGACATGTACTCTCAATACTATCAGGAAACGTTCACACTCGTACCATTGGTGAACTTGATTAGAAACAAAGGCAGTTTATTTAAAAGAATAATCAATGACAGAGAAACAACCAAGTAAGCAAAATATTTAAGATAAAAACTTTATGAAACTACAGTTACATGTATCATATATTAGGTGTAAAATATTAAAAGGCTGTTTTACTATCATTAGGTTATTGTAAAGACAAACTTGACAGTAGCAGCAATGGTTGAGAATATTTTGCTCTTTCTGTTTCAGCAAACAGAACCTTTGCTTCTTTGCTTTTGTTCAGCTTTTTGTTCTCATTAGTGCGTGTTTGCAGTGAACGGTGGTTACATTCACAGTGGAGAGTCGGTACATGAACATAACACATCTGATTCTTTTTATTCGCCTTTCTTCCACTTCCCTTTCCCTCCTCCCTTCATCTCAAGAGCCCCTTTCACATTTACTGAAGATCAATGTTCTTATTTCCTATTGTCTACCTTTTCTTTGGTTCTTTATGTTACTTATACTTTCGCTTTCTCACATAAGAGAAGCCATGTGATATGTAAGCTTGTGAGTCTGATTTATTTCACCTAACACTATGGCCTCAAGGTGCGTCCATTTTCCTACAAATAACTCGGGGTTATCCTTTATGGAGAGTAGTGCTGCATTGTGTCTAAATACACTTTCTTTATCTGTTCATCTGTCGGTGGATACTCAGGCTGCTTCCAAGATTCAGCCATTGTGAGTTGAAAGCAGCATATTTGAAGTAATTTCTCCTGCCAGAAAATTGAGCCCAACACTGGTGAACGCCCTCTCTTGGGCTAAAAACTCATATCACAGACTGAGAAAAGAGGCACATGTACTGTGACACCTGGGGGAGGCGATCCCCAAAGTCCAGGCGGCTGGGAAAAGGGACAAGATGCAGTCTCATCAGCAAAAAGGTGAAAGACAAAAAAAGGAAAAAAAAATAGAGTATCACAGATGGACATACAAGTTATGTAAACTTCGGAAACATCCGAATCAACTGCAGTATTTGGACCTTATATGGATTTAGAAGCAAAAGGAAAAGCATAATAGATCCTAAAATAACTGTATATATGAAGATATTTGGCTATTTTAAAGTTATCAAATGCAATACTGACCTTGCGATTGCATTTTAGACTCAATATATCTTAGAAATGGAGACTGAAATATTTAGAGATAAATTAATATAATATCTAGAATTGTCTTTATAGTGATTTGAGAAGGTGCTAAGTGGGAAAGAGTGGTTGATAATGAAGAATATTATACATTATTATTTCTATTTTATATGTGGAAGAAATTTTGTGTATTAAATATCTATAAAAGAAAGGAGTAGTCATGTAAGACAAATACTGTTATGCTAAGCCTCCTCAATATGTTCATTTTAAATAACATGTAAATTTAACATGCAAACATCTAAAGGATAGAGTCGTTTTTAAGGTCTCGAAGAAAGAGAACTTATTCTCTTTGAAAATCAGTGCATGACTTACTACAATCAAACCAGAATGATATTATGGATACAGGGAAAATATATATAACTCTCGACCTGTTCAATGTCAAATACGCCAAGCTCATGTTCCCCAAAGCTGAAGAATGAATTATAAGGACCAGTGGATGTTAAGAGTATGAAATATTTACTGAGAGAGAGGGTCACCTTCTGAGAGATGGGAGGGGACCTGAAAAATAGGACCACACTTTAAAGAGGAAGATTTATAGTGTGAAATCACCAGGTGGGTGCCAAATCACAAGGTACGTACAACACAGGACAAAACTGTGACCAACCGATAAGATTATGAGTTTAGTAGCTTATGTGGTATTGATCTAATGGGAGAGCAGGTCACGTAGCAAGTGTACATGGAAAGAACAAAGACCTTTTCAGGAAGAGACAAACCAGGGGGTACCTACCACACATGGCAGGGGTGACTGTTGTCTACTTTGTGTGCACAATTTCTAATCCATTGTTCACTCCCTGGGGAGGTGTGTAGGCCTGGTCATTCTGTCTGTATCCTGAGGCCCGGTCTCTAGTAGACACACCTCCTGCCACAGTTGTGATGTGTTTTCACCCTCTATATTGACCCCCCTGAAGGACTAACCCTGTCTGATTACCTATAATATTTTTACCTAGCTTAGCAGTATATCATATTGTATGACAAAATAAAAAAAATTTATTGTACATAATGTAAAGGAGTTGATACAAAGTTAACCAGAGACAGAGTGATACAGGGCCAAAGGAAACTTAGAGACCTTTCAGACAACAGAAGTGAAATGGTACAAAAGCTTTTCACTCCTTGGGGCCGTAACTCTGAGGTAGAGGCTCATTCCTTCCAGGAAATGTTACCCTGATGGAAGCAGAAGTCCCCACGATGGAATGGCCTGGGAGCTTCTCCAGGGCCTCTCGGACATCTCTGTTCAGAATCATAGTGTCCCCTCTGACTCTGCTATTCTGCCAGTGGCATCCCAGTTCTCTTGGGCCCATGGACCTGCCCTGGGGGTGTTACGGTTCCGTGTCTTTCTTTCTTTCACACGCAGTGGTAGCAAGTGAATGTCTGCACGAGCCTCGTTTGTCAGTGGACAGGACGCTGCCCTCTTTCTCCACCTTTTCTCTGCACACCCCATCTCCGGGTCTGGTTTAATAGCTGGAGCCTCGTCCTCCTGACAGTGGTCTTCCTGCAGAGTCAGTTTCATCACACCATCCTGTACGCGCGACCCTGCTGCGATCTCCTAGTAATTGCTGTCAAGTTCTATTTCTTTACTGGCAGTTGAGAGTCGCTGAAATCTTTCTCCAAGTCATTCACAAAACTGCTTTTTTCTCCCTCCACAGAAGCTTTTCTTGTATTCTAAGCTCTTCTGCTCCACTCTGTTGTATTCTTCACTCTGCTGCTCTCAGGAAAGCTACTGTGCATAACACCCTTGTCCTCAGCCTGTGGAGCTTTGGACTCCTGAGTCAGACACAACCTATGAGACTTTGAAAGTTATTTGGCCTTAAGATAAAGTAGAAAAAAACTAATCCAAACCAAAGTCATTAATTCCAATCCTAACCAGAATCCCAACAAATTACCTAGAACCTCTGAGTAAAAGGAGACTGACCGTAAGAGTTAGATATTCCTGCCTTCCAAAGTCAAGGTCCTTTTGAGAAGTCTTTAGTTTGTCTCCCTTTCTGCCCACCCCAGCGCCCACCTGCAACAATCCCTTCCTGCCTTTGGCAGCATTTGCCTGGAGAAACCTCTTCTTTGTGTCAGACTTTGTATCTTCTTAGAGCCAGGTGCACTAGCCCTAGCTACTTAAGGAGGGTTCTAACAGACAGCATTCAGTCTCCCTTCCTGTGACAGCACTACAGATATTTTATGGAGGTGGTCCATTGTCTACTTACCCTAAGCTGGGCATTTTCAATTCTTGAAATGGTGTCCGAAAGCACAAACTGAGGCCCCTGGTCTTTCTGGTCCACCGAGGTGGTGGGCCCAGGCCTCCCCCTACTGCTTGTGCTGCCTCATGACAGGGACTCCTCCTGCTGCAGGTCCCTTGTCACCTGGGAGCTCCTCAGAATCGGTAGTGTCTTCTTCATCCTTGTAGTCCCAGGGCCTTCTCCTGTTCCTAGAACTTTTATTTTTATTTATTTTTAAAGAAATAGATAAATGCATGCTTCCCAGTTATTTGTCTTTTACTGATTTGAGTCTTCCTCCTAGAAATGAATTAAAGAGCTCATGTGTACTCCAACAGGATAGAGGAGACAGAGAATTAAATGCCCTAGAATGCAACACGTACTTTCATCAGCATCTTTTCTCCAGCTATACCTATTCCTGACTCACAAGAATGCGCCTTACAATAAAATCTAGTTCTTAATTTATGTAATGCATCCAAGTCATATCTGCCTAGCATATATACATGCAGGGGGTTTTCTTTTTTCTTTTTCTTCTTCAAATATAAGAATCTATTGTTTAAGCATGTTGGATTCATTCTTGTTGGGTTTACCAAAGTGGCCTTAAAGATCCTCTGGGATTCTTTTGCTCCCACTCATTATAGATGCTTTGCCTCCTATTTTTCTTGACAAATTCTGAGTGGGCCTTCAAAATTTGCCGATCTATGTACTGGTAAGTGTATTATTTATTCATTTCTTCAATGGCTGTTCACTGAGCATGTAATACATGAAAGGCAATGGGGATTCACAGGCAAACAAAAAAACACAAGACCTGATCCCTCAGGAAGCTTATGCTTCAGCAAAGTGGCTTCCTGACACTGGCATTCACCAGAATCACCTGGAAGGATGGCAAAGTGCAGATTATTGCAATCACTCCCCCGCCAAAGCTTCCGACATAAGAGAACTGTTTAGGCTGTATGGGAGATTGTGCATTTCTAACAAGTTCCCAGAAGATGTCGATATTGTTGTTCCAAGGGCCACACTTGCAAGATTCTATGTTTAATTGCCAAGGGTTTGTTTATAAGTGAAGATGACTTTACACAACTAAGGACATGCACTTGCTTATAGAATGCTTCAAAGTTTACCTTATTCTGCATACCGTGTCTAAATAGAGCAACAACTACAAGTTGGCTTAATGGAGCATGATAAAAGAGATCATGTAATGTGCTGAAGAGAAGTGAAGGACATATTAATAAAAGTCAGACCCCTGTTAGATTAACTAGCCAGTTTATCCACTTGAAACAAAATATTTAAAATAATATTTAATGTTGCTACAGTGCTATTTATGCAGCTAGAGTGTTCTTTAAAAAAATAATGACTAGTACATTCTATTAAATAATATTCATTCAAGTACTCTGTTTAGAAGCTCTCTCATCTCTAACACATTATTACTATCACTGTGAGTGAATCAGTGAGTATCAGAAAGCTGCGTGGTGCTCAGAGAAGCAGAGACAGAGGGGAGAATCTAACCGAGAACTCAAATCTTCACAAGACAGCACAGTCAATAGCAAAAAGGTACAAGTTTATATTGACACCATTCACTTCCACAAGAGCAGTTCAGCTCAGGCACCTTCTGAGATGTGGTCAGCGACACATCTGGATGCCTTGGAAATGTCCTCCCATCTCCGATCCTTAACAATTTCCTGGAAGAAAGCCAAAGAATTGGACAAATGGTACTATCAACAGCTTTGATCTGCAGAATGGCTTTTAGGAAAATTCAAAGACTGGCCAGCCCAGATGGGACTGATCTGGCCTGTTGAAACATGATCCTTCCATGCCCACTGCCCAGCTGGAAGGGGACACTGAAGACATGGATGGATGCTTTCTAAAAATTGTGCTTTCCAAAGATTTAGGACCCTCCTGTATCCTGAGCAGGTGCCCTGCTTCCAGAGTGACAGTTACACTGTGGCCTTTCCACAGTGCTTTGTCTGAACTCCCATCCTGTGCTATCCTGGGAATGAGCCTAATAAGTTATAAATCCCACTCACCATAACACTAAGAATCTGCCTACTCTCAAGCTTATTTATTAGCTCTTCAGATGATTGCTTCAGCTCCCAAACACCCAAATGGTTTGGCTTTGCTTACATTAATGGCGCCAAACATTCTGAAGTGGAAGCATCATATTTTTGTTTATTTTAGTCCCTGGCTGTCTGGAGCCCACTAATGATTGAGATTCTGTTTTCTTACGTCTAATTTTCTCCAAGATGGAGGCTATATACTTTGTATCATTCAAATTAAAGTGAAATAGGGCTGGGGGTTTAGCTCAGTGGCATAAGTGACTGCCTGACAAGCACAAGGTAGTGAGTTTGATCCCTGGTACAAAAAAAAAAAAAAAAGAAAAAGAAAAGAAAAGAAACAAATTAAAGTGAAAAAGTGAAATAACGTCAATTTCAGTTAAGAATCTCATATTGCTAACTAAAAAATATTAAAAGGCTCAATAGTCCACATACTCATAGTGGTAAAGTATTATTTTACATGCACAGTGACAAAGCAGACAGCTGTGAATTGAATTATGTCCCCATAAGACTTATATGTTGAACTGATAACCCTCATTGCAATGGGTATTTGAGATGGGGCTCTAGGGACACAAGAGAAGTTTAGCTGAGGACACAAGGGTGGGGCCCTCACAGTAGGATTAGTGCCTTTATAAGAAATGACTCCAGAAAGGTTACACACTCTTTCTCTCTCATGCTCCCCTCCACTCACACCTCCACACCTCATCTCCACCCCCACTAAATACAGCCAATCACAGGGCACCATTAAAGCTACCTGGCATCTGGATAATGAAGCTCTCTCCTCCAGAACTCTGAGAAAATAAATTCCCATTTAACCCTCCTGATCTATGGTATTCAGTTATGATTATTTGATATAAAGCACAGGAAAAGCATTTTAAGTGAAATTTCTGTGTATTAAATAATTTCAATAATGACATTCTTAGAATTTCTTTGTAGATGACACAGACTCATTTAGACTTCTAAAGTCTAATTTTACTGGAATTTTAGACATGACAAAGTCTTATCTGATTATTTACTTTTATTATATTTCATTGAAGATATAATGGAATAAAACAACAAGATGACTCTCAATGTTTTGATGTAGTGTGCAAATATATCAACAGCAAAAACTTAGTGGGAAAATACATATTCCTTTTCCTACCACTGCAACAAAGTCATGGACTTTGGGAAGCATGCACAGAACCATAATTAACCAAACTGGACAGGCCACTTTTAGAGTATAAAATTTGAAGTGCCACACACTCTCCTCAAGGCCACAGCTGTATCTCAACAGAACGTGATAGAAAAGCAAGTTGAACAAAGAATTCTGAGGGTCAGCAGGTTGCTGATTGGCAGAGAACCAAACAAAGCCATCCTCTGAGTTAGTCCAATGTTTAGATTTCCAGTAAAGGTTTTGCAAACAACTACCAAGTGCACTGACTGTCAACTGCCAGAACCAGAGTTCCTCTGTTTTTCAAAGCGGCACTTGTGTACAGCCCATAAACAAACTGTCAGAGACTTTGTACATCTGGACAACACAGTTGTAAAGTTAATTTTAGTTGAAAAAAAGTACTACACACTGGTTTTAATTTGGGTAGAATTTTGATCAGGGAAAAATTATACTGTGGGCATTTCTCGTGTTTCTGTGGATGTGTGTAATAATGCCCTGAGTTGCCAAATGTCAAAGATTCTAAGAAAATAAATCAAGAGAAGTCTAGGAGAGTCCAAAGTCTTTCTCTCACAGACTCTTTAGGTCCAGGGACTAGCAAGAAGCCTAGAACACTTCCTATCAATTATGGACTTCAAATTTAAGGATTCATATTTCAGAAATAACTCTATCCTTATGTTTCCAAATAGTCTTCCAGCACTTTCATTCAGAGTACCTAGCACATTTAACCCAACTGCCTGATCGTCTCTGATTTCTGATACTGTCAAGCCCATTTAAATCTAGCATCTTCAAGCAGTGATATCAGAAAACTGAACATTTCTTGCCATTCCAGTCCTTTTAAAGTGAAAAACAAAAATATGCACAAAGACAAATGTGTTTGCAAATGCATACTTGCAAGCGTGGAGAAAGAAGGAAGGAAAATGCATGATGTTGCCCAACTGAGCTGACGGAAAAGTCAGATTCTTTCCCCGGAGTTTAAGCCACCCGCGTCTCCCCTGAGCCTGCCCTGGTCATCGGCCTGATGCAGCTGCCTTCTGCTCGGCACTGCGGAAGTCCTGGGCGGCTTCCTTCCGCAGTCGGGACCACCTCTGAGGTCAGCTGGGCTCTGATCATCACCAGACAATGAGTCCTGGGAGCCTTCACCACAAAACAGTCCGGTGCACCCCAGGATTCCCAGCCCAGCTGCTCTCACCACCCTTCCGACAGAAGTCACCTTCCCCGTACACACGGTTGGACAGACTGTTTTAATGATCTGCATTCAAGACTCGACTTTTTAAGACAGTGAAGATGACAATACCACTAATTCTATTAGTTCTTGGAAAACAGTTAATACTCATAGGATTACATCAATTTTGCATGTCTATATCTGGTAATGGAAGCAACCCTTTTGAAGATACCAATATGCAATATTACAATTTTGAAAGCCTATATTGTTATTGTTTTAGGTTTGTTGTTATTGTTGCTTGTTTTTCTCTTTTGCTTCTTGATTTTCTTTTCTGTGTCTTTTTTCTCTTAAATAAAAAGAACACAGTTTTTAAAATTTGAATGAACACAACACATACGAGTAATGGTTAGAAGCAGATGAGTTAGAGTAATTATTCATCCCTGCAAGAGCTGATGACTTGCCCAAAGACCCACAATTTTCCTATGATGGTAACTCTAGTATGAAATGAGCTATTTTACAGAACCACTTATAGAAAATCTTACCTGAAAGTACAGGAACATGACAAAATTATGTCATGTTAACATTTCAGAATCCTCAAGTATATGAATTCATATTGGGTTGACAACAATTTTATAACCAATATATAAACAAGAATGGTAGGAATTTTGTAGGCAGGAATTCTGAAAGAAATGAAATGAGTCATCTAAGGTCATATTGATTGAGAATTAAAAACAGAACCCAAGTTTGCACTTCAAAGTTTCCATTTCTACTAGAGTGTCTACCTCTTAACCCAATAAAAACACTTAGAGGGTTGACACATGGTATGCATGGACGGTTTTTTGGGGGAAGCTATTGGGAATCAGAATCAGGACCTCACACTTTCCAGACAGGTGCAGTGCCAGTGAGCTATATCCCCTCCATTGGCATGGAAAGAGTAAAGGTGGGGTGCTCAGGGGTGACTCAGTGGCATTGCCTTCATGTGACAAAGCCCTAGGATTGATCCCCAGGACCACACACAAAAAATTAAAATAAAAAACAAATATTTTGGACCAGGAATCCTAAGTATTAAAGATAATGAACGCTCAGTCATCATCAACAGTATTGATCTATCTCACTCGGCCTCCTGTTCTGCCTGGCAAATACAAAACCCATGGGTTTTCTGGTGAGTCGGAAGACAAAATTTGCTGTCAATCTCATACCAACCTAGGACCATTTTGAATGACTGGGTTTCTGTCTTGAGGCTTTTGCCCAAGCGTGATGGGGTTGAACCACACATTCTTTATTTTATCCACCCCCTTTCATCTCCATCCCAACCTGTGAGATAGGCGCTAGATTGCTACATTCTGCACCAATAAACCAAGGCAAGGCACTTAACCTCTCCAAGTCTCAGTTTCACAATCTGTAAAGCACCACCATTACCATCACCACTTAATTCTGAGGAGAGACTGACCTTCCTGCCATCATGGTTTCCCAGCTGGTGGGTTCCCTGTACAGGCCAGAGAACATGTAAAAGCTCTCAGATCTCTTCTTTCCTTGCCAGCTCTGCTCTGTGGCAATCTGAGATTCCGGATACCCTGGGACACATGCAAATCAACAAAGTTGATGGCCAAAGTTTAGACACACACGTACTTGCATAAGTTTATATATATATTCTGAAATACAAAATAATTATTGAACTTAATTTAGCTCACATTTCCATGTATTATTGTTACATTTCGGACTTTCAACAGGCTTGTTCACTTTCTCTTTCCTTATTTTCCACCATTGTGCTTATTAGTCATTGCTGTCAGGCTTTATGTTGTAGTTCAGCGTATTTTCTGGGTCCCCATCATGAAGCTTTCTGTTTCACTTACCTCATTCACCAGGCATATAGAGAGCTGCTTGGTATCCAATAGATCCACGGTATTTGTTAGGAAGGAATGAAGGAACATCCTTGGGTAAATTTAGAAAAACAAGAATTTTAATTTTGGAAGTAGTGATATCTAAGACTTACTGAGTGGCTACATTCATATGATTATAAGAAATTGGTATGTGTTAATCCATTGGTGGAAATTTATATTCAATTTGGAAAGCTGAGGCACAAAGAGATTAAGTAATCAGCCTAGTCACTCAGTTCATAAATAAAAAATTAGCATTCAAATCCACTAAACTGTCCTGTGCTGTTAATCTCTGTGATGTATTGCTTCTCTTTGGTAGCATGTAAATCATCACTGAGAAAAAAAATAATACCAAACATCTATTGCTATTCAAGCAAATGACTTTAAGAACCCACTCAAAGGAGGTTTCCATAACTCTTACTGAATTGTCTAAACTCCAGAAATCCCCTTCATTCAGGCAAATTTACAGTAAACACTTGAGAGAGAGAAAAACAGAGAGAGAGAGAGAGAGAGAGAGAGAGAGAGAGAGAGGGAGAGAGGGAAGGGGGGGCTAGGACTGGATCACACATTGTTTAATCCAGACTCAGTATAGATTAATAAATCACAAACAATTGAATTCCAAAGACTCTCTCATGCAACTCTGAGGGTTTTTCAAGGAACCTTCCCATCTGGTTGGTGTAGTGATTCTTTTCATATTGTATTTCCCTAAGGATGACTCACAGGAAATTGAGGTTTCAGAAATATGTGGTGCTTTTCTTTTCTTGTTTTTTTTTTTAAATGGCATTTCTTTACCTTCACTGCAGAAGTTTTAAAGATAACTGAGTTTGTTGGTCATATTTTTTTCTCATTATGTTTAAAGAAAAAAATTCACTTTTTCTACTTCTTTGTCATCTTCTCTAATCATAACAATGTTTATTTCTATGAGATGATGATCATGGTGTCGATGATTCTGGTGAGTGTGGCACACAAGTCATTCAGTAAATGAAAGCATGAGAGTGAAAGAAAACTGAGTGTCAGGTGAGATGACTGTGAAAATGCAGTTGTCGGGTAACCACGATGTGCCCTGAGCTGTGCTTTTCACGATGAAAGGTGTGCAGAGATTCAACATCTCCCTGCCTCACACTGGGGATGAATTTCAGGAGAGGCAGAGATGGAGCAGATGTTGTTGGCAGGAGGTGAAGGCAGAAGGTGTGAGATGGACATGAAACGCTATGATGCCACGTTTCCTGGGAAATTATTCATTTCAACTTCAGGATCATTGAATCAGGATCATTTGTGGAAATCTGGCATTTGAGATAGGACTTGGGAGATAATAGACTTTCTCTTAGAAAACCAGAAGAATAAGGAAGAAATTTGTAATGGGTCAGCTTCTCTCTGCATTCATTTCTTCTCCCTTCCTTCATTACCATAACTTTACACCACTAAAAGTGGAAAGGGCCAGCAGAGTTCTTCAAATCTTTCCTCTGTGCTGAGGGTAATGCCTGATGCATATGATGCTCAATAAAAAATTTTGGGAAAAAAAAGTTACTTATAGTTCTTCCAAAACAGAGTCCAGATTGGTGAAGAAATTCAATTTGTGAATTAAGGAAAACTTTTTTGCTATATCATTCCCACATGAAAGCCAATAAAAAAAGGTTTGGGGGTATCTCTATGAACCATTCATAGTGTAATAGCAGTAGAACTCCAGTTTTCAAGGCTGGTTATTTTCCAGCTGGGTTTTATTTTCCGAGAGAGCTGAAAGGGGGTTGATCAATATTAATGAGGACCTGGATCAAGTTAGGGCCAAATTCAAGGGAGTGAAATATATGTGAGAGCTGGTTAGAGGGCAGAACTGACCCATTGGACAGGCTGGAGGACAGTGAGTTACTTTGACTCTTCAGTTTCTAGCTTGAGTAACTACTTTTTATTGAAATGGCAAATACATGAGGAAGAATAGAGTTGGAGGGGAAATATTAAAACCAAGAGCCTTTCAGCAAGATGGAGATGGAGCAGTCGAAGAAGTTGAAGGGAAGCCAAGGAAAGGGATACCACAGAAGTCAGGAGAGTTGAAAGCTGTCCATCATGTCAAGTACCTCTGGAATAAAGAAAAACATGATCATATGTATTTAAAATAGTGCTGAAGTAGGAGGGTTGCTACAAATTCAAGGCCAGTCTGTGTGTAACAAATACTGGAGACAATCAACTTACAAAGACAGAAGGTTTATTTGATCTGTGGTTTTAGAGGTTTACCTTCGTGGTCTGTCAGCCCTGTAGCATTTGGGCCTGCGGTGGCTCACCATGGTAGGAACAACTAGCAAAGTCAGACCACACATCTCAAGTGTGGGAATGAGTGTGGGGAGGAAGGAGGCGGGGTCACACAATGCCTTTAAGACCACACCCCCAATAACCTAAAGTCTCCCGCCAGGCTCCACCTCTTAGCATTTTCACTACCTCTCAGTATTGCCAAGTTGGAGCTCAAGCTTTATTCCATGGGTCCTTGGGGAACATTTATGATCCCAACCACAGCAAACAGAATCCTGTACTGCTGGATTTTCTCTCCCTGCATCTGCCTCTTAAGTAGGTCTCTGTTTTGAATTTTAAAAAGCCAGGGGAATAAGAGTAGAGCTAGAATATCTCCTCCAGTTATTAAGTCATTGTCTCATGCTCTAAGTCCACTATTCTGTCTTCTGCTTTGATGCTAAGACTGAGTTCCACAAACTGCATTTCTATTTTGCCAGCTGTGACATTTTTGGTTCTGCTACTGAGGGAAACTACCAGGCCACAGGAAGAAACAGCAACTCTCTCTTTACTATACTCTCCTGAACACAGTAAATGCAAGCAGCATTTCAGAGCTGTTTTTTTAAACCCAGAAGCGTGTGTGTGTGTGTGTGTGTGTGTGTGTGTACCACAACAGGTGAAAGTGATTTGCAGATTTTCCTACACTTGTGAAACCAGCTGTATTGGGACTCCCACCCTGTAACCCCAGCCCCCACTGTTAAGTGCACCCTCTCCAAAGCGAGGGATCCCAAATTCATAATGCTCCTTCTCCCCACTCAGAAACAGCAGCACCTCCTCCTCAAACACCTCAGTCTGCCACAGAGCAAGTTCTGGTAACTCCCAACTCTTCTGCTTGTCCTCTCCTCACTATGGGTGGTAGCTACATTATAACAACTAATATCCCCGAAACCTTAGAATCACTCTCTTTTGCTTTCCACAGTCCATTTAACAACTTTAAAAATAGTTAATAATTCTTTATATTAAATTTGCTTGATTTAAATGTCTACTGTTGTGTCTGTCTCCTGAAAATCTCTTTTCTCAGAATCTGACTCCAGGGGTCATTTTAGGAAACAAATCCCCCTCGAGTTATTTTGGGCTTAGTTTGGTCACGTCCTTGAAATTGACACAGGGTTGAGCTCCTTGCCAATGGGAAATGGAAGCTAATTGTTCGTGGTATCTTTGCACTGCAATTAATCAAATCACCACCTGGGGTGGGTTGCAATGGCGCCTACTGAAGAAAAGCCCTTGGGACCCAAATGACTATTGTACCCCACTGTTGGGAGAATAATGGTGTCTACAAAGACTATGCTGTGGAAGGGAGTTTTCTAAGAACTTAGCCCCTCAGCAACCCTCGGAGGCAGTCATCACAGCCTGGACAGAGCGTATTATGACTGTTCATACATTCTCCTTAGCCTCTTGCTGCTGAGGGCACTAAGCAGTTACAGGATGGAAATGATAAACACAAGCCTTTAAACTCTCAGCCCCAGTCACCAGTCATGGTAAGAGAACCATGAAGCTTCCATGACAACACTAAATGTGTTTATTGTTTTTTGTAACCTGGGGATTAGTATTTTGAAAAAGCTATGCTCAAAAACCTAGGTGTGCAGTTTGCAGAATTACATTGTGCATGGAAATCACAACCCCAGAGGCTTTCTCATTAGCAAATTAGGTTGTTAATGAGCAAGAGTGGGCCTCAGAAACTGGAGGTGACTCAGCAATTTGTACTCAAAGAAGCTAAGACTACCAGACTTTAATCACTCTTAGCCTGCTTCATAAATAGAATCTAGCTGCCTACCTGTAGCTGAAAAGACAGGGTTTCCCTCTGCATGCCTCTTCATTCTGCAAACACCTGACTAGGCCAGCTTGCTGCTCTGGAAGTAGATGCCGATTTTACTCAAGATTAACTTATTACCATGGTGTCTGACTTATAAATAGAAGCAAATCTCAGCATCATCCATGGTCAAGTAAAGAATAGAATCCAGAGGCAAAGAATTTACATGAAAAAGCAATTAGAAGAATTTGCAAATTATATTGATTACAAACCTAGGGAAAATACAGATTATAATGGGAAGTTAGAGCAAAGAGGAGGGAATACAAAATGATAGCAAATAAAATTTATGAATATAAGCGCAATTTTGAAAGATTCTGTATTTAATGGGCTGTCATAAAGCTAAGATTGATTCTAGCAGTTTCCTTATTTTTCTGACTCACATTTGGACTTAATTAGTGTTTTACATTTAATTATGAAATGTGGTCAAAAACTATGGTGAAGGTTTACTATTTTAAAAAAAATTACAGTAAAAGGAGCATGGCCAGTAATCCCCCTCAAAGTATTCTCCATCACTTGGAACATACTTATCCTATCATTTTGTCATTTCTGAAGCAGTTCTGGAAGTCCTCCTCCGTGGGTATCTTTAGTTGTGCTATCATGGCTGCCTCGATATTCTGAATTGATTCAAAATATTTACCTTTCATGGTCACTTCAATAGTGTTGACTGCGTTTTTCTGATTGGGTTTCATGTAGATTCAGCCAGGTATTTTAGATACTTTCTTCTATGTAGACTGGAGGCTGGGAGCTCACCCCAGTAATGTATGACGGACCAGCTGCTATGAGTTTAGGAATCGGGAGAGTCTCAAGGTAACCCTCTAAAAGTGAGAGACAGTTTGCTCTACCTTGAACTATCTGCCATGAAAAATGAAAAGGTGCAATGCCTGATGGTTTTCTTTGGCTGTTTGCTTCTTCCACAGCATGAGTCATATTTGAGGCTGCCACTGGGCTGTCTACCTTCTCTGGGCTTAACATAATTAGACAGGGTTGTGGACCTTGCAAATGGTGTAGATTGAACTCTCTCTGCAAATAGGTACAGGGCATAACAGCATTCATGTGACATGTGAATACTCGGCAAAGACAGCTGTGAAGAGAGTGAGCAATGTGCCACTTTCCATGGATGTCAGTCCACCTCTCATCACAGCTCCTGTCACACATCTAAATGGGCCATTCTGCAAAACAGCAGCTGGTAGGCGTGGAGCACTCAACAACACACATGGATGCACCAAGACTAGATGCTTAACCTGCTGACACTGCGGACCAGTACTCAGAGCCATCAGCCTCATTGATCAGAGAGACCAACTCTACGACTGGGGGTGGACTGAGTCCCTGGCCTCTCCACACTTCGGAGTACAGTGCTACCCATGGTCTTCACTGGGACAGGTATGTTCTGGGGGCATTAATTTTCTCTAATGTATATCATGTTCATCCCAGAGCCACAACTGCTGGATTTACAGAAGGCCTTTTCCATTTGTCTAATTATTCTGCACATTCCCTCAGAAAAAGAACCACATTACACAGCAAAAGACAACAGCAGTTTGACTTGTACCCATGGGCCTAGTTGATATTATCACATTCTGAAGCATCTGGCTTAAAGGAAAGATAGAAGGCCACACGGAAAGCCATGTGATGCCACCAGCTGGAAGCCACCACCTTGAAAGAAGTGGGGTCTTGTCTTACAGATGTTGTACATGAGCTGTGTTAGAGGAATTTCATCACTATGTCTGGATCTGGAAACCAAGGGA
Source organism: Hydrochoerus hydrochaeris (assembly GCA_004027455.1). Taxonomy (NCBI): domain Eukaryota; kingdom Metazoa; phylum Chordata; class Mammalia; order Rodentia; family Hydrochaeridae; genus Hydrochoerus; species Hydrochoerus hydrochaeris. Next base: position 62,508 of record PVLA01004797.1, read on the forward strand.
TGGAGGTCAGAGAGACTCTAGGAGCCCACTAACAAGTTTTTATTCAATTACTGTAAAATTGAACATTGCTGATTTGGAGGTTTTCGTTCTCAGAAGGCAGGACTGCCACCTCTCCATTTTAACCCTGTACCTCTAACCAAGAGACAGAGAAGGGGGTTACTCTAATGACTGGGGCCACTGATCTCAAAGGTGGTGGTCGAATTTGGTTGCTGTAACATGAGGGAGATAGAAAAGACTGTGTGGGTACCTCAGGGCATCTTTAGGATGCCTCTAATCACAAAAGCTAAAGGAAAACCGCAGCAGCACAGCAAATGGAGGATGAACTCACCAAGGGTTCAGAGCCTTCCGGAATTAACTTGTGGGCCCTAACTGGGGAAATGACCTTGAGCAGCTGAGCTGAAAATAAAGGAAATAGAGAATGGGTGTTGGAGGTAGGAAAGTATAAATCTTCTGTGGCCTCCTGACTAGACTAGAAAATGAAAGGCAGCAGATGTTCCCTTCCTATGGGCTTTGAGGTGTGTGCAAGTATCTATGGTATCATTTTGGTATAGACTAATCATTTTATTTTCTTTCCTGTATCATGTCCTATACAAGTTTTGTTGGAGGTTAACCGCACTGTTGTCATTAGGTAATTGTTTAGGTAGGATTGTGACTAAATTCCAGGAGGTCTTTACATGGCCCGCAGATGTATTTCCTGGCTATTAAACATCATGGCTCCTCAGTTTGAGAGAAGGTGATGTGGATGAACAACTGGTGGACAAATTGTAACAGCCAGCGTGGTGCTGGGTGTGGACGGTCCGCTGAGGAGACCTGGAGAGGAAGAAGTGGTGGTGTTGCCGGTTCTCCTGTTGCCGTGGGTTCTCCTGGAGTTGCTTGTTGAGCATCTTTTCTGATATGAACTTTGCTGTTCTCATCATCAGAGGAGCTGGGGACCTTGTCACTGAGGATGGCTGCGGTTCACTTTGGAGGAGCTCCAGTCCTTACTTTGAGCATTGCTTCTTGGTTCTGGAGCGGAAGATGTGTGCTGTTCAATCTCCAGGAGAAGCTTGTCACTCTGGTTTCTTGATATGAACTTGGCTGTTCTCATTGTCAGAGGAGCTTGGGACCTCGTTGTCACTGAAAATGGCTATGGTACTTTGGGGAGAGCCCTGGTCTTTACTTTGAGCATTGTTTCTTGGCTCCATTGCAGAACTCTCAGCCTACTGGCACAGATCTTTCATCCCACTGGTACAGACTTTCTAGCTTTCACCACTGGTCTTTGGGACTTCCCAGTGCAGATCCGTTAAACACACTTGTATGAGACATTGTCGTGAGATTTAGGTCTTCAGCTGGACTCATGCAAGATGCTGCTGTGGGATTCAAGCCCTCAGCCACATTCTTTAGGGTCTTTAGTGTGTGGACAGATTTCCTGCACTTTTTGGGTGACTGTTATAAAATAATTTTGTAAATTATGTGTCTGTATTAAATTGTTTTCCTTGCAAACTTTAACTACAACAGGTGAAGTCTTGTGTGGAGAGTTACACTGCTTTAGGCACAAACAGGACACATTGCTGCTGTCATATGAAAGTGTCCCTGTGTGTCTAAGGTTGCATGTGGATGCTCAGTGGCCAGAAGAGCAGAGTGGGAGGTGCAGGAAGTCACCATCCTCAACTCCTGAATCTACTGTTGGAGCTGATCCAGGAAGATGGGATTGGGGCTGTGCGAGGCACGTGTGTGCTCCACCACCTGGTTCTGTGGCAGGCTCTGCCCAGAAGAGGATTAATGTGAAGATAATAAACATGGAGAAAGAGGAGCAGTAGATCTGCTTCTGCCAGGGCACTTTCTGTGGGCTAATTGTCCATTTATTGTCTGCAAGATTTCTTCGTCCCAGTGTGGGGTTTCTTTGCAGAGCATCAGCTGAACTCAGCGTGCAGAGTCAGCTTAATCACGCCCCCCGCGATGACTCCAGCACCAGCCTTGCAGTCATTCGCACTCAGACGTTAGAGTTTCTGTCCGAGGAAACCTCTTAAGATCTAAAGCACAGTACTTTCTTTTGCTGCTGTGAATTGGACGCAGGGCCTTCACAGAGAGCTACATCCTTAGCCTGACTCTTTTTAAAATTTTTGACAGTGTCACTGCTATCCTGTCCAGCCTTCCAGAATGCTGGGATTACAGGCACGTGCCACCATACCCAGTCGTGTCCCTAAATTTTATTAATTCCAACGTCTTGGCCTCTCTGGGAGTTGTAATGCCTCCCATGGCTGTGATACCTTTAAATTCACTTTTTACCCTTTCATTTTCTCAGCCATCAACTTTATTCCCAGGTAGAATTTTACATTACATTTTCCCTGCTCTTGTTTTTCTCTTGAATGAACTACTACTTATGCAAAAACCTCAAAACATCTACATGAATTTCTACTAGAAAGGGCAGGGAAAAATCTACAAGAAGAAAAAGAAAACAGATCAGAGAAGCAAAAACAAAAAACAGAGCTGCATTAGGAGAAGTTAGTAGAGTTGGAAGAGAAAAGTGTGGGGTGGAGGAGTGATGTGATAATGAACTTTGAGGAAATCTTGTAAACAGAAGAGAAAGTTTTATTCATTTCTCTATAGCCCAACTCATGAAATCCCAGCCTCTGGTCTTTCACATAGACCTCAGTTAAAGTACTTTACAATTCATTTTGGAGATATATATATATATATATATATATATATATATATATATTCCCTCCCCCAGGGCAACTGGAATGGCAGAAAATAACCACCAGAAAGTGATAGTCCTGAAAGAGGCAGATGCCTCTGCAGAGAATAAATATAAACAAATTAGAAGGGAATGAGCTAGGCAGTCTCTAGCTCATTTACCAGCCTCCAACTCAGGCTAAACATAGTTAGGAAAAGAGAATTTGTCTGAAAATCTGAGTGTCTGAGCATTCACCAACAATAAGACTGCTGAGTTCCTCCAAAATGATGAAACTGAGTGATTATTTGTGAATACATTAAATTAAGGAAAAATTTAATATCAGCATCAGAGTATAATTGCTGATTTGGGGTGTCTAATGTGTAACTTTGAATGATCTTAGATTGAGTGGGAATCATGCATTTAAGCACGTGATGCATAGATAATCAATTTGCTTTCTCTTTGAAGTGATATTTTAAGAAAACGACAATGGCCATAATGTCACTAAATCTAGAGGAATTTTCTGGTAACTAAGTGTTTCGCTTCTTAAGAAGCTACTCTAGCCGTGGGACCCTAGAATAATAATCACTATTTATTCTTAATTCTGTTTTTCATTAAAGACTTTCCAGTACTTCCTATAATTGAATATATTTTTTGGAAGAGTAAAAAAAGTCATGAGAAAAGGAGTGTCTTTCTTCTGCACACAATTCCCGACATCAAGCACACTACAAACTTGTCCCCATGCTGCACTTCGCTTAGGGTTACTATAGTTACCACCAACAACAGTCACTAAGTACAAACCAAGGGAGCACGTTCATGGCAGCTTGGCATCACACTCAGAGAACTTGGCATGCTTTCCCCCAAGGAATGCCACAGGGTTGTCAAGGGTGGCTCTTGGCAACCTGAGACATGGAGCATTTGGAAATGTTTGTGGGCTCTGTCTCCCCTGATTCACATTAAAATTGGTTAACAATACATGCTCAGCATCTAGCTTAGTTAAAATGCTCAAGTATGGAAAAGAGACTGCATCCAAGGTAAATCAGAAGTGGTGCATATCAGTGTAATGAGGAAGCGATCACAGGATCAAGGATAGAAACCTGGCATATTGGTATAATGGAACCTTCGAAGGGACTTAAGTGAAACCATTTCGTTAATGCACCATCCTACATCTTTCCATCCACATCATAACTTGAAAAGTCTAAATTCAAGATAAATATAATATATAGTTAATGAGGAATGAGAATTAGAAATAGTAGGCTACACAAAGTTCATTCTTTTCCCACTTTTCAGACTCTACATCTTGTTTAGAAAGTAGTGAAAAAAGCATGGATTTTATAGCTCAAACGTGCTTGGAGAAGAAACTCAGTTCTCTTATTCAGATGCAATTCATCTTAAGTAAATTATTTGGGGTATTTATGAGACATACTTTCCTTATGTCAAAGAAAAGTAGTAAAATCTTACTTACTTGGATTCCCAGATGGTTAAATACCAATATTTATAAAGTCCTGATGGTACCTAATACACAGGTGCCTAATAAAATTTAGGGTCTCTTCCTGTATACAGAGGGAAACAAACACATTGCCATCTCCCTGGGAATTTCATAGGAATTTATACATTTATAAAATTGATTAAAGGAGTAAAATTCTAAAAATCTCCAACCTTGTATGAAAATTGTTTCTATGTAAATTTGGGTCTTGATAATAAACTTGTTTTTCTAACTTGTGTCTTTTAATGTGAGCTTCTTCAATATTTTTAATGTAATTTAAATCTGGATTATATATTAAAACGTTAGAAAAGTTGAAATCAAAATGTGTATTTCTACAAAGTCATTAGCTTCCACAAGTGTTATTACCCAAGCTGGTCTCTGCTGGAAAAACAAATGTTCAAAATTCAAGCACATGTTAGCATAATAATAACTGTAATCACTAGAGAGATTAACAAGTATGATTTGTATTTTTCTGGGAAAATCATGTTTAATAATCAAGAGCTAAAGTAACTAATCCACCACTACTCAATGGATGTCAAAAATCTCTTATCTGTTTTGCTTTTGTGTATTTATTCTCTGGCAGCCAATCAGTTGGGTCCAATGAGGCCTTTAGTCTTTCCTGATTCTGCACTTCTAATGTGCTTCTAAGACATTACAGTTAGAATTGCTGCGGAGATAGGTAAACAACTACTCTATGGGAAATTGTAGGAATAAATGGCAACCTGCCAACACAGTTTCTAAAGATCTTCTGCAGCAAAGGGACAATTAAGACATGCCAAACATGTTTACAATCTCCACTTAGCAAAATGCCTCTCGAAATATAAGAAATGCCGTGACATTTTTCATCCCAAAATTAAGAATCAGGGTGGCCTGGGCATTTCTCTCACAGCCTGAATAGAAGGATCTCACTGGAATGAATTACACTGAAAATTCTGAATGCTGCTCTGGTGTTGGTTGGGATAAACTAAGCAAGCATCCCTCCCACTCCTACATAGGTCAGCATTGTGGTTCATCACTGAATGGTTCCCTTGACCCTCTCTTGTTCTTTTACATTTTTAGGCCTGGTAGATGAATTTTAACAGGTCAGGAGACTTCAAAATAAGAAACCTTGACCTTGAAGGTGTCAGACATATTTTATCATAAAAGGATTATGCAGAGGCTGCCTGGAACCTCCCCTGAGGGTCCGCCCTGTCACCAGGAACATAGCAGAAGCCTGCATCAGGCATAAGCTGCCTGGAACCTCCCCCAAAGGCCCACCCTGCCACTGGGAACTTCTAGAAAGCCTGCCCAAGACTGAAAACTGCCCTGGACTGCTTCTGCTGGGCCCGCCCTCCCAACTGGAACATCAGAAGGTCTCAGCAGGCTCCAGTTAGTGTGAAAAAATTTGGAAATTTGCTCCCAGGTGACGAACCTTGGACTACAGCAGATTAACTGTATCAGTGTGGTAAGTATGCCCCTAAAATAGAGGTGTACAGTGGATAAATAGGGCCAGTAGTAAAACCCCCTGCAACTAACTGTAAGACTTTGGTGAGTCTGAAAAGAGTGTGTGTAATCCCCTCCTACACATAGAAAACATCAGACAGAGTGAAAATGACAAAATGAAAAAGAAAAATGCAAACATATAGTTCACCAGAAGCAAGTATAGGAGAAATTGAAATAGAGGACCCCAAAAGTAACACACCAGGAATCTCTGAAAAGATAGGAAGTAAAATAAAAAAACAACTGCATCAGGCTAGAGAGGAAATCAAATTAGAAGTAGTCTCCCATGTAAAGATAGAAATAACAACTTTAGTAAAGGAGTTGTTGAATGCAGCTAAAGAAGAAATAGAGAAAAAAGTACATAAGTGTGGGAAACTGATTGAAACTTTGAATGAACAATATAGAAAACAAGCAGAATTCATGAAACAAACTCAAACAGACATCCAAGAAACAAAAAAATTCTATTGAAAGTGTGCAAAACCACCCAAAGGAAGCTGAGAATAGGATTTTGGACCCTGAGGACAGGATCACAATTAGTGATCAGGAAAGGATAGAACTTTTAAAAATAACAAGGCAGCATGAAATGATAATCCAGAAGCTTCATAATGATGCCAAGAGCAACAATATAAGAATAATGAGCATTAGCAAAGATACAGGAGTCCAGGCAAATGACATACATAAAGTATTTACACAAATAATAGCAGAAAATTTCCCAAACATGGGGAAAGAATCTGATATGCGTATAAGTGAGGCATATAGAACACCAAACAGTCACAATCAACATAAATCCACACCCAGACACATAATAATTAAGATCTCAGACATACAACATAAAAACAGAATACTAAAAGCTGTAAGAGAAAAGATGCAACTCACCTATCAAGGAAAGCCCATTAGAATCACGGCAGACTTTTCAGCACAAACCCTCAAGTCAAGAAGAGCTTGGAGTGCGATATTTCAAGCCCTGAAAGAAAACAACCTTCAACCCAGACTGATGTACCCAGCAAAACTTTCATTCAGATTTAATGGAGAAACAAGATACTTCCATGACAAAGAACAACCGAAGAAATTAATGTCCACCAAACCAACCTTAGAAAGAGTACTGAAAGACATACTAGACAGATAAAAATGACCACAATCCCCAAAACAACAACAGAAAGAAACCACCAGTTAGGATAAGCAATTAAATAAGGGGAAAAGCAAAGAGAAACAACTGGAACATAATATGTCAAAGTTGAGCCAGTACCTATCAGTGATATCCATAAATATAAATGGCCTCTGTTCACCTATAAAAAGAAATAGATTGACAGAATGAATCAAGAAACAGGACCCCACAATATGTTGTATACAAGAAACACATCTGACCCAAAAGGAAGCTCATAGATTAAAAGTCAAAGGATGGAAAACAGTATTCCATGCAACAGGAACCCAGAAAAAAGCAGGGGTAGCTATTCTATTTGCAGACAATGTGAACTTCAAACCTAAAATGATTAAAAGAGATAGAGAAGGTCAGTACATACTTGTTACTGGAAAAATTCAGAGAAGGTCACTACATACTTGTTAGTGGAAAAATTCAGGAGGAATTCCTAACAATTAAAAATATATATGCACCAAATACAGGAGCACCCAACTATATAAGACAGATACTAATGGACCTGAAAAACCAAATACACAAGAACACAATTATAACAGGAACAGCCCATTGTCACAAAGAGATAGATCAACTAGACAAAAAGTCAGCAAAGAAATAACAGAACTGAATCATACCTGTGAGCAATCAGACTTAGTAGACGTTTACAGAGTGTTCCACCCAATCACATCAGAATACACATTCTTCTCAGCTGCACATGGGACATTCTCCAAAATAGACAATATATTATCCCATAAAACATTCCTAAGTCAATGCAAAGGTATTGAAATCATACCATGCATAATATCTGACCATAGTGCACTGAAATTGGAAATTAATGGCAAAAGAAATTGTAACACCTTCATAAATACATGGAAATTAAATAACAGCCTTTTGAACAACCAGTGGGCTACAGATGAAATTAAAGAAGAGATAAAACAATACTTACAATTCAATGAAAATATAGAAACCATATACTGTAATTTGTGGGATGCAATGAAAGCAGTCTTAAGAGGGAAATATATAGCAATAAATTGTCATATCAAGAAAACAGAATGAGCACAAATAAACAACCTAATGTTTCATCTCAAGCTTCTAGAAAAAGAAGAGCTCATAGAAGAGAGGAAATTGTAAAGATTAGAGCAGAAATCAATGCAATTGAAACTAAAAAAAAATACAAAGAATTAATGAATTGAAAAGCTGGTTTTTTGAGAGAATAAACAAAATTGACAAACCCCTAGCTAACCTTATCAAGAGAAAGAAAGAAAAAACCCAAATTCATGCAATAAGAACTGAAAAGGGAGAAATTACTACAGATCCCATGGAAATTCAAAAGATCATGAATACCTACTTTGAAAAATCTCTACTCACATAGAGTGGAAAACACAAAGGAAATGGACAGATTTCTGGAAACATATGAACTACCAAAGCTCAACCAAGAAGATATAGCAATTTTGAACAACCCAATATCAGCTATTGAAATTGAAAATGCAATTAAAACTTTACCAACAAAGAAAAACCCAGGTCTGGATGGATCCACAGCTGAATTCTACAAGAAATTTAGAGCATACTTGATGCCAATACTCTTTAAACTCTTCAATGAAGTTGAGAAGAAAGAAATCATCCCTAAATCATTCCTGGAGGCAAGTATTACTCTGATACCAAAGCCAGAGGAAGATCCAACCAAAAAAAGAGAACTATAGGCCAGTCTCACTAATGAACATTGATGCAAACATTCTCAACAAAATACTGGCAAATATAATGCAACAAATCATCAAGAAGATTATACAACATGACCAAGCAGGGTTCATTCCAGGAATGCAGGGATGGTTTAACATACGCAAATCAATAAATGTAATACACCACATCAACAGAGCCAAAAACAAAAACTACATGGTCATCTCAATAGATGCAGAAAAACTTTTGACAAAGTCCGACACATGTTCATGATAAAAACCCTTCAGAAACTCGGAATACATGGTGTCTACCTCAACCTTATACAGGCCATCTATGACAAACCAACAGCCAACATTACACTAAATGGACAAAAACTGAAAGCTTCCACTTTAAAATCAGGAACAAGGACAAGGATGTGCACTATCACCACTCCTATTCAATATAGTTCTGGAAACACTAGCCAGGGCAATCAGACAAGAGAGAGAAATAAAAGGAGTAAAGATAGGAAAGGAAGAAGTTAAATTATCACTATTTGCAGATGACATGATACTCTATGTAGAAAACCCAAAAATCTCCATTAAAAGACTACTAGAGGTGATAAACAAGTTCAGCAATGTAGCTGGATACAAAGTCAATGCTAAAAAATCAATAGCATTCCTGTATACAAACAAAAAACTCACTGAGAGAGAAATTATGGAGATATCACCCTTTACAATAACATGTTAAAAAAATGAAATACATAGGAATCAACCTAACTAAAAATGCAAATGAACCATATGCTGAAAATTATACTATGCTGAAAAAGGAGATTGAAGAGGATATTAGAAAATGGAAGGATATTCCTTGCTCTTGGTTAGGAAGAACCAACATTGTGAAAATGGCCATACTCCCAAAACTGTTACACAGATTTAATGCAATCCCAATCAACATACCACTGACATACTTCACAGATCTAGAGAAAACACTCCTAAAATTCATTTGGAAACAGAAGAAACCTAGAATAGCAAAGGCACTTTTAGGCAACAAAAGCAAGGCAGGAGGCATCTCAATTCCTGACTTGAAACAGTAGTATAAAGCCACAGTGATAAAATCAGCTTGGTACTGGCAAAGAAATAGACCTGAGGATCAATGGAACAGATTAGAAGACGAAAGCACAACTACAAAGACACTCAGCCACCTGATATTTGACAACGGGGATAAATATGTCCACTGGAAGAAGGATAGTCTCTTTAATAAATGGTGTTGGAAAAATTGGCTCTCTACATGCCGAAGACTGAAACTAGATCCAAGCCTATAGCCATACACAAAACTAAAGTCTAAATGGATCAAAGACCTAAGTATTAAAACAGAAACACTAAATCTACTGGAAGACAAGGTAGGTAGAAGTCTTGGAGACATAGGGGTAGTCAGAGAATTCATGAACAAAATGCCAACTGCATAGGAAACACTTCAAATAATCAACAAATGAGATCTCATATTACTGAAAAGTTTCTGCACTTCAAAGGAAATCACCAATAGAGTGAAAAGAAAACCCACAGAGTGGGAAAGAATTTTAACTAGCAGCCCTTCAGACAAAGGACTTGTGTCCAGAACATATAAAGAATGGAAAAACATCAATCTCCCCAAATTCAAGACCCTCTCCAAAAATGGGCATCTGAGATGAGCACACAGTTCTCAGAGAAAGATATACAAATGGCAAATAAATACATGAAGAAATGTTCACCATCACTGGTCATTCGAGAAATGCAAATCAAAACAACATTGAGATTCCACCCCACTCTGGAAAGAATAGCTGTCATCAAGAAATCAACTGATAACAAATGTTGGCGAGGCTGTGGGAAAAAAGGAACACTGCTCCCCTGTTGGTGGAAATGTAGACTGGAGCAACCATTATGGAAATCCATATGGAGAATTATCAGAAGACTAGGATTGGAAGCCCCATTCAATCCAGCTATCCCCCTCCTGGGTATTTTCCCCAAAGAACTGAAAAGTTCATATCACAGTGATATATGTGCACCCATGTTCATAGCTGTACAATTTGTGATAGCTAAATCCTGGAAACAACCAAGATGCCCATCAACTGCAGAGTGGATGAAAAAGATGTAGCATGTTTATACATTGGAATATTACTCAGCTATAAAAAAGGATGATCTCGAGGCCTTTATAGGCAAATGGAGACAACTTGAGACTATCCTCATTAGTGAAATAAATAAGAATCATATTTATAAATATCATATTGTGTCTCTAGTGTAAAAAGTAAATAAGAACTACAAGTGTAATAAAACCAAAATGTGTAATTGCTATTGTAAAAAAGAGAGGAAAAGAAAGTGCTCTAAGGGATACAACTGCATGTATGTTTGAGTGTGTAAAATAGATGACCATATTGCTGAATCTTTGTTGGATCTTTGAGCAGAACTGTTTGTAGTCTGACTGTTTGAATGTTTACTATGTACCCTTTAACTTTGTAACATGAACAACTACATCCAGGATGACAGTATGTAATTTATAAACTACTGATTTCTTAGTGGGAAAAAAAGGATTATGCAATTTCAGCCCTGTATTTGCAAGAATAAAAACCTGAGGTTCACCTTAGCTATGGTCACACATCAGATGTGGAGGGAGAAGGACTAGGACTAAGACTAGTGCACGTTCTATACCAATATTAAACCTTCTCAGGTTCAGTCTAAACACCTATTTCTCTGGACCAGTATCTAATGTGACAGATTTCAGCAAAGATTATCACTGGACAAATTTCTCAGACTAAAAGAAATAGTAGTTTTCCAAGGAAAGCCTTAACTCAATTCAACTCAATGAACATTGTAGGTATAATGTACATATTCTGGTTCAAGAAATGATTAACTTGTCAAATGCTTTGATTATGTCCATATAATACAACAGATTTGTTCCTGCTAATTAAAAGACTGGACAGATCCTCAGGTTCATAAGCGTGATGATTGGGTTTTCATGCTGAGTGTATGACACGTGCCTCCTTCAAACCTTGTTAAGACGTCGGCACATTACCCATCTGACGTTAAAAAAAAAGGACCTGGCCTTAGTCTATGGTGTGCAAAATGCCTAAACTCGTTCAAACTTCCACTCTATGTCCTAAAATTGTGTTGATGGATGTTATGGCTGTGTCTAGATGTCCCCCAGTGCCCTACATGGTCATAGATGGGCTTTTTCACAGGCGACTGTGTGTGTGTGTGATGCTGGGATTGATTCATGGTGCACTGCTAGGCTCGAGGACACTGGTATTAAGGATGTGAGTGCTACACACCCTGAGTAGCCTGGATAAAATAAAAGGGGTAGAAAGACACCACTAGGTTCCTTGTTTCTTTTGTTAACTTCTGCCCACCATGAACTGTTTCTCCCCTGTGATTCCTGTCTGCCATTCCACCCAGTCTGGAGCTAGCCAACAATGGACCGAAACCTCTGCAAACTGTGAACAAAATAACCTTTTCTTTCCTTAACTTGTGAGTGTTGAGTATTCAGTCTCAGCAATAAGAAAAGTAACGAAAGCAATGGGCTATCATGTTTGACTCTTGCAAGCACTCAAAATAGAGGACACAGCCTTTTTCAATCTGGATCAAGGTGATAATTAATGGCAGTAGAAAAGAGATATGTACTTTAATGCTCCCCAGATCCCTGCTCTGGCTACTGCAAAGTGTGTGTCTTGGCTGGTACCATGCAGATCACAGGTGATGAGCTAGAACTGGCATAGGAGGGAAGAATTATCTCAATTTAAAGCAGAGGTTGAAGAAGGGCAGAAATAAACAAATAGTAATGGAGTATTATGAGTATTAGTGGTCCTTAATAGTTTAGATGGATGACTCTGAGATACCAGGATTCTTGACTCAGAAAGGATTTGGTGTTTCTGATGGATGGATCATCTGAGACATGTCCATAGGAGAACATTGCTGACACTCATTCAGACTGAAATTTCTAATGGGATCCCTGTAGATACAGAGGATAGAGCCTTCTGGAGTTCATCTTAATCCAATGGGAAAATCAGCCTTTTGTAGTCTGACAGATCAGACTTCCATACGTGGTTGTTCTGGTGAATTTCAGGCATTAGATGGTCACTATTATTTTGATAATGACAAGAACTAAATCCTGATTTCAAAAGACAAAACCCTGCAGCCTACCCAAGTTATGGTTTACCAAGACACCTGAGCAGCTGTGGAATCTAATTCCATTGGAATAGTGGGCTTTTATAGAAAACATGGAATCTAGCAAATATTTGAGAAAAACGCACCTTGGTGAGGATCCCACCAAAAGCATCTCACACCTAACAAAAATTACAAACTTTTGTCACAATTTCCTCTGACCCATCAGAAAATTAGCTCCTCCTTCTTTCCTTTGCTGCCAGCCCATTCCTGCACAATACCCAAACATGTACTCTACATGATAAAGTAGGGAAAAATGGATCTGTCTACAAGAAACTATAACTTGATACTCAAGAAAATATATTTTAGGGCCAGGGATGTAGCTCAGTGGCACAAGTGCCTGCCTGGCAATCATGAGATTGTAACTTATTTATATATATATATATATGTATATGAATTGTCAAGAGGCTTCTTGGAATAGAATAATGGGAAAATATTCTCTTTCTGAGAAGACTGGAAATATTCCTATCTCAGGATATCAAAATGTATATATCAGTAAACCAGTACTGTCTAAGATTTTTCCCCTCTTTTTTGTAGGTTTCAAATATAAACATCTCCTATTCCCAGCAATCAACGGTTTTATCCACAGGTAACCCCACAAATCTTTGTTCTGCTCTTTGGATAAGATTGGGGAGGTCATTGTTAGGATGTCATAGCTCTTAAGGCTTTCTCTAGAGAGTTCCAATAGGCATAACTTTAAAACTGAATAAGGGCAACCTATTTTCAGCTTGACTATGCTTGCCTTTAGCAGCCTTGAACCAACTTTCATTTTATTCCCAAATGTCAGAAAGATTTTAGAAAGCCTCACAGTTCTGGAAGTCAATGAATGAAGGTGTGTTGTTCCAGGTAATCAGATGTATTGTCAGGGGTTTGCAACTTGCTCCTATCAAAACATTTATTGTTGAGTGTGACTGAAGCCAAATTTTTGTGGTCATTCCAATGTCGTTTATTCAATATAATTACATAATTGATGCAGTAGACACATGGCTATTTAAGGGAGGGGAAGACCAAGGTACTGGAAAATTCTGAGACCTGAGGGAGCTTAGAGCAAGCACAATGCGTGATGCAATTTTAGAAATTTGCTTTTGCTTCTGGCTATTACATTATAACACTCAAGGAGGTAACAGATATTACAGTCCAGTCAGCCCAAAGCAAAATCAAAGAGGGACTAATGCACCCTTGATGGCTTCCTTCCATGATCCAATTATCTGTGCTGCTTTTTTTTTATTATAAATGAAGATTTCTGCTGTCCCTGAGCCACAGCTCTGAGCCCCTGACCCTGAATTACTCTAACATCATAAAGAATTTCTGTCTGCTCTCTCTTTCTCTCAGGATGTTCCTGGGTTTTTTCATGTGCTTTTAAACTCTCAGTGGGTTACTCTATATGCCTCTCTCTGCCCCTACCATAATTTGGGAAAGTATATGATTTTAATGCTTTCTTATTTTTCATATATGAGTTTCACTAGAGCCTGTGCATATGTGAAGTGTGAATGCTAAAAAGTGATTTTTCAAAAAATGTACCATACAAAGACTTAAGACTTTTGACCTCTTCTCTCTAATTTATTCCTCTAGAATCATGAGTCATATAAGAAGTACAGATCGCTTCATATTTTTTTCTGATTTTTTTTATTTTACAGAGAATAAAACAAAAGAGGACAGAACAAAGCAGATCAGAACAGAACAATGTAAGCAACACAGCATTTCACAACAAGACAATTGGATATTAACAGTAGCTACCATAATGTCTCTCTCTTTGAAATAGTTGAGTGTAGCTTCACACACAATAATATCAAACATAACAAAATAGAATAAAGCCGTTCAAGAGAACAAAAGTATTACAAGGCATTCTGAACCAAATAACAGAAAATGAACAGTAGCTACTAATATCTCATTTTCCATAAAAAATTTGTTCATACTATCATACATATTAAAATCCAATAAGTCACAACCTGATAGAACCAATGGTAATAGAAGAACAAAAGCATGGTAGGACTTCAAAGCATGATGATACTAAATCAGCAAAGGCTGCCATATTGTCTTGTTTCTTCAAAGTAGCTGTTCATACCATCACACACAATAAAACCAAACAAAACAGAATAAAACCATTGCAACTAATGAATGAAAACATTATAAGACTTCCAAGCAATATAATGGGGAACCATGACTACCATAAAATCTTATGTACTCTTACCATTTCTTACACTAGGGAAACTATATGGTATATATACATGTGAATTTGATTTATTTTGCTTATGAGTATGGACTCAAGTTTCATCCACTTATTTGTAAATATCTCAATGTGATCATTCTTTATAGCTGAGTAGTACTCCATTGTATAAAAGTACCACAATTTTTTTATCCATTCCTCTGTGCACATATATCATTGTGGTAAGATGTTTTAAGTTCTTCTGGGAATATGCCTAGAAGTGGAATAGCTGGGTCAAATGGGACTTCCAATCCCAGCTTTTTGAGGAATCTCCAGACTGACCTCCACAGTGCTTGCACCAGTTTACACTCCCACCAGTAGTGCAGAAGAGTTCCTTTTTCCCCACAGCCTCTCCAGCATTTGTTGTTGGTAGTTTTCTTGATCCTGGCCATTCTTTCTGGAGTGAGATGGAATCTCAGTGTGGTTTTAATTTGCATTTCTCTGATGACTAATGATGATGAACAATATTTCATGTATTTATTTGCCATTCGTAATGCTTCATCTGAGAACTGTGTATTCATCTCAGATGCCCATTTTTTGATTGGGTCTTTGAATTTTGGGTGTCTGATTTTTTAAAATTCTTTATAATTTCTAGACAGAAGTCCTTTGTCTGAGGGACAGTTCATTAAGATTTTTTCCCAGTTTGTGGGTTTTCTTTTCACTCTGCTAGAGATTTCTTTTGACATGCAGAAACTCTTTAATAAGACATCATCCCAGTTATTGATTCTGGGAAGTATTTCCCGTGCGGTTTGGTTCTTGTTCATGAATTCTCTACCTATCCACATGTCTTCAAGATTTTTAACTATTTTGTCTTCCAACAGATTTAGTGCTTCTGTTTTAATATTTAGATCTTTGATCCATTTAGATTTTAGTTTAGTACATGGTGATAGGCATGGGATTAGTTTTAGTTTTTGGCATATGGATAGCCAGTTTTTCCAGCACCATTTATTAAAGAGACTGTCGTTCTTCCAGTGAACATGTTTGGCCCCTTTATCAAAGATAAGATGGGTGAGTGTGGTTGTAGTTATGGTTGTATCTTCTAGTCTATTCCATTGATCTTCAGGTCTGTTTTATTCCAGTACCATGTTGATTTTATTACAGTAGCTTCGCAGTATATCTTCAAGTCAGGCAGGATGCCTCCTGCCTTGTCTTTGCTGCTTAGAATTGTCTTTGCTAATCTAGGTCTCTTCTGGTTCCAGAAGAATTTTAGGAGTGATTTATCTAGATCTATGAGGTATGTCAGTGGTATTTTCATTGGGATTGCATTGAATCTTTATAAAAATTTTGGGAGAATGGCCATTTTCACAATATTTATTCTTCCTATCCATGAACAAGGGATGTCTTTCCATTTTCTGAGGTCCTCTTTGATTTCTTTTTCATGGTATTATAATTTTCCCTGTATAACTCTTTTACTTCTTTCACTAGATTAATTCCTAAGTATTTCACTTTTAGGGATGCTAATGTGAAGGGTGTGGCTTTGCTTATTTCTCTCTTGGTGGTTTTGTTGGTAGTGTATAGGAATGCTATTGATTTTTGAGTATTGACTTTGTATTCATCTACATTGCTGAATTTATTTATTATATCTAGGAGTCTTTCAATGGAGTTTTGGGGGTCTTCTATGTAGAGTATCATGTTGTCTGCAAATAATGATAATTTAACTTCTTCTTTTCCTATCTTTACTCCTTTTATTTCTCTCTCTTGTCTAATTTCTCTGGCTAGTATTTCCAGTACTATGTTGAATAGGAGCGGTCATAAGGGACATCCTTGTCTTGTGCCTGATTTCAAGGTAAAAACTTTCAGTTTTTGGCCATTTAATATGATGCTGGCTGTTGGTTTGTCTTAGATGGCCTTTATCATACTGAGGTAAAGACCATCTATTCCAATTCTCTGTAAGGTTCTTGTCATGAATGAGTGTTGGATCATATCAAAAGCTTTTTCTGCATCTATAGAAATGATCATGTGATTCTTACTTTTGGCTCTATTGATATGGTGGATTACATTTATTGATTTATGTATGTTGAATCATCCCTGCAAGCCTGGGATGAATCCCACTTGGTCATGGTATATAATCTTTTTGATGATTTGCTGCATCTTGTTTGCCAATATTTTATTGAGAATTTTTGCCTCTATGTTCACTTGAGAAATATCATCTCTTTTTTAGTTGGGTCTTTCTCAGGTTTTGGTACTAGAGTAATATTTGCCTCCAGGAATGACTTAGGGAGAATTGCTTCCATTTCCATTTCATTGAAGAGTTTGAGGCATGCTGGCATTAAATCTTCTTTGTATTTCTAGTAGAATTCTGCAGTGAATCTGTCTGGGCCTGAGCTCTTCTTTGTTAGTAAGGACTTAATTACATTTTCAATTTTATTAATACAAATTGGGTTATTCAGCAGTTTTACATCTTTTTGATCTAGCTTTGGTGGTTCATATGTTGCTAGGAAGCTGTCCATTTCTTCTGTGTTATTGAACCTATGAGAGTAGAGGTTTTTGAAATAGGTGTTGATGATCTTCTGTATTTCCACAGAATCAGTAGTGATTTCACCTTTTTCATTCTGTATTGCATGAATTTGAACGTTTTCTTTCCTTTTTTAAAATAAGGTTGACTAAGGACTTATCAATTTTATGTATTCTTTCAAAGAACCAACTCTTTTATTCATTGATTCTTTGTATTATTTTCTTAGTCTCTATTGCATTAATTTCTGCTCTAATCTTTATAATTTCCTCTCTTATTTTGGCTTTGGGCTTGGCTTGCTCTTCTTTTTCTAGATGTTTGAGGTGTAGTGTCAGGTTGTTTACTTGTGTTTGTTCTGTTTTCCTGATGTGGGAACTCAGTGCAATAAATTTTCCTCTGAGGGCCACTTTCATTGCATCCCACAGGTTCCAGTAAGTTGTTATTTGTATTTTCATTTGCTTGTAGATACTGTTTAATTTCTTCTTTAATTTCTCTGTGACCCACTGATTGCTCAAGATTGTATTATTCAATTTCCATGTGTTTGTGGGGGTTTTGCAGTTACTTTTATCATTAATTTCTAGTTTCATAGTGCTATGATCTGATAACATGCATGGGGTAATTTCAATTCTTTTGCATTTACTTAAATATGTTCTGTGGACTAGTATATGGTCTATTTTAGAGAATGTCCCATGTACTGCTGAGAAGAATATATATTGTGTTGTTGTTGGATGGAACACTCTGTATACATCTATCAAGTCCATTTGTTCCCAGGTGTGACTCAGTTCTGTTATTTCTTTGTTGATTTTCTGTTTAATTGATCTATCCCTTTGTGTCAATGGCATGCTAAATTCTCCTGTTACAATTGTGTTGTTGCTTATTTGATTTTTCATTTCTGTTAATACTTGCTTTGTGTAGCTGGGTGCTCTGGAATTTGGTGCATACGTATTTAAAATTGTTATCTCTTCCTCTTGAAGTTTTCCCCTAACTAGTATGTAGTGACCTTCTTTATCTCTTTGGATCATTCTTGGTTTGAAGTTCACATTGTCTGCAAATAGAATAGCTACCTCCACTTTTTTGGGGGGTCCTGTTGCATGGAGTATTGTTTTCCATACTTTGACTTTCAGTCTATGAGTTTCCTTTTGGGTTAGATGGGTTTCTTGTAGACAGCATATGGTTGGACATTGTTTCTTGATCCATTCTGCCAGTCTGTTTCTTTTCATTGGTGAATTGAGGCCATTTACATCAATGGTTATAACTGTTATATATTGTTTTATTGTTGACATGTTATCTTTCTGCTGTTGTATCTTTATCTTTCTATTCTGTTTAATTGTCTGCCTTGCTTAGTGGATTTTTCCTATGTGTATCTAGAATGTCTTTCAGTATTCTTTGTAGGGTGGGTTTGGTTCTTCATAAAGTTCTTCAGCTATTCTTTGTCATGGAAGTATCTTATTTCTCCATCCATTTTGAAGGACAGTTTTGCAGGGTAAATCAGTCTGGGTTGGAAGTCCTTTTCCTTTAGGATCTGAAATACTTCACTTTGTGCTCTTCTTGAATTCATTGTTTGTGTTGAGAAGTCTGCTTTGATTCTGATAGGTTTTCCTTTATAGGTGATCTGTCTTTTCTCTCTAACAGCTTCTAATATTCTGTTCTTATGTTGGATTTCTGGGATGGTGATTATTATATGTCTGGGTGTAGTTTTGTTTTGGTTATGGCTATTTGGAGTTCTATATGCTTCACTAATCTGTATGTCAGTTTCTATTCTCCTGTTTGGGAAATTTTCAGCTATTAGTTTTGTAAATAGCCTCTTTATATCATTTGTGTTGTCCCCTTCTTTTTCACTTATCTGTATTAATCTTATGTTGTTTTTCTTTACATCATCTTGAAGCTGTTAAATTGTTATTTCCTGATTCTTTGTTATTTTTAGAAGATCTTTTCCTTCCTGTTCACTAGCTGCATTCTTATCTTCAAGGTCTGAGATTCTATCTTCAGTTCTGTTGAAGTGGTTTTGGCAATTTTCAATAGAATTTTTGATTTCTTGTATATCTCTTTGAATCTGCTTCATGTATTCTGTTTGTTTCTTATACTGTTCATTCAGAGATTCTATCTTTTTGCTTTTTTCCTCTATTCCTTTAGCTGTGTCTTCTTTAGATGCATTCAGTATTTCTTTCACTACTTTTATCATTTCTTCTTTTACCTGAGAGATTATTTCTGATTTGCATTCCTTCATAGCTTCCCGGAGTTGCTTCTTTATTTCAGTTGATATCATCAGGCATTTCAGGTATATGACTAGTATTTTCATCTATGTACATGGCTCCTAGGCTTTCTTGGGACAGGCTGGAAGTTTGAGATTGCATTTTGGTCTTTTGTCATTTTCCTATATTTCTGTGTTTCCAGCAATATTTCAAAGCTTTCCCTGGGCATGCTGGAAATCACCTCCTGCACCCTCAGCTCCTGGGACTCATGTGGTCTTGGCTCCCCTCACATTGAGGGTCTGGCTTCCATGGTTGAATGAAGGTCACTAGGCATGGTCCACTCAAGCCCATGAAACCTCTGGAGCCTACTCCAGTGTCCTAGGGAGCTGCTGTGGGCACACAACCACTGGGAGTGATGGTCCCAGACTCTCCCCAGGCCAGAGTCAGCTAGCTGGACCTCACCTCTCAGTGGCACGGGCCTGGCTCCCCTTGAGGCATGGGCTTGGCTCCCCTGGTTGAATGAAGGTTGCTGGGCACAGTCCACTCAAGCCTGTGGAACCTCTGGAGCCTAGTCCAGTGTCCTAGGGGGCTGGGTGGGCATCCAGCCACCAGATGCAATGGTCCCAAACCCTCCCTGGGACAGCGCCAGTAGTGATGGTCCCAAACTCTCCCCGGGACAGCACTGGTGATGTATTTTATATTTAACAACAGCTTATTTACTTCTATATGTTTCTCAAACTTGTAACATTTTAATATTTAACACTGTAAAGATTCAAATGACTTTGATGCCTGTATTGCTTTGTTATCAGTTTTTAGTTTTTGACAGTAACAAATGTAGCAGGGATTCAGCTTTGTTCCCTACCTGAGATTTAGAAAGCTCTAGGCACATCCCGCCAGCTGATGCTTTTTGCCTGACAAAAGTCATGCCCAGATCGCAGACCCAGGAAAGGAGGCATCTCAGCAAGTCTTTGACATAGCAACCAATTACAGAGATCAGAAAGAAACACTGATTCCCACTGCTGCACGGTGGCTGCTACTTAAAACCTTAGTCCAGACTCATTTCTGCATCTCAGCAAAGGGTTGCAAGTCAAAACTAATTTAATAAACTCACTGACCCAGGAGTGTTGGGGTCACAAACGAAAATTTCCTTGGGATATTCACTGTCATTGTGCACCAGCAGTGGAGTGGCTTCAGCAATGCAGACACCCAGGTGTGGAGATGTGTCTCTCAAGCACAGAAGCTGCTCTGGGAGGTGGACGAGGGTGGTATCTGGAATTGCAGGGGGCGTTTCTTTATGGGCAGTTGGGACAGATCTCTGGAGAGTCCCAGGAGTGTACCTGGGAAGACACTGGAAAAGACTCCCCCAAATTCAAGTTCTTTCAAATCATGTGGGCCCATTCATTTCTTTTTTGTAGTAACAACTGAAGAATCTGGTTATATAATCAACATTTCTAAAACATGCTTGTGTTTTAAGTTTTTTGCTTCTTAAAATTATTTCCACAGTTTAATATACCAAAGTGAGATGGCTTTGCAAACACTGGCATAATATTTGTGTCTCTTTTGAAAATATATGTCATGTCTAATGGAACTTTTTCAAGTCAATTCTTTCAGAAAAATATTTGGGAGCAAATGAAATTTCTGAAATAATTAATATTCTAGGCCCTATCAGTCTTCACATCCCTCATTCTCAGAGAGGGTTGACACTAATTGATGTCTCTTCTCGCTAACTTTAATTGATCAAATAAAGATGTATGGCTTTTGCATAGATGTTGTTGGATATGCTGTAATTCGCTGATGCATTTATTATGCCACCTGTCACGGCTTAGATCTGAAATGGCTCCCAAATGCCTGTTTGTTCAAAGGATGGGGTTCAGGAAAGTGGCTAGATTACAAGGGCTCTGATATCACCAGTGGGTCAGTCTGTTGATGAGACCGTAGTTTGTGTCATTATTGGGGTGACAGAAACAGAAGCTGCGGCCTAGTGGAAGTGAGGCTGTGAACTGGGGACCGCATCTGCTCCCTGGCCACTTCCTTTCAGGTGCTCTTGCTCTGTCCACTTCCTGTCTGCCATGAAGCCGAGGCCTTCCACCAAGACGCTCTGCCTTAGCCAAGGCCTAAACCGCTGGGGCATGGACTGAAACCTCTGAAACAGCCAGCCAAAATAAAATGTTCCTCCTCCAGATTTAATTTGTAGATTTGGTCATAGCTATGAAAAGCTGACTAATGCAGCTTCTAGCTATCACCCATCTAGTTTGTTTAAAAGGTAATGGAAGGCATATTTGGCTTATGTTTACCATCAACACTGGAATATTCCAGAATCTTCCTTACCTATGGGTCAGTCCTATTCTGTTTAACTTTTTTCTTCATAATACAGTCTCTCGGGATCTAAAAAAGATAAATCATTCCTTTCCTGAAGTTGAACAACAAAATCAGGTAAAATGGGTTTCTCTGTCAAAATGGTTCTTGGCAGCAAAAATGTAATCCTATGAAGAAGAATCACACAGAGACATTCACACAGAGGTCCTTAAAGAAAAAGCTAAGTGACAAAAAGATGCATTTTTTATGCATAATACTTTTTAAAGAATAACATATCTTATTCTTTAATGCTTCTACATTTATTCCTACAATGAGGTTGGTGATAATTTCTTGCCTGTGGTAAAATCATTCTTCTTTGAAACCATAATTAATATTCTATGACAACTTCTAAAGAGAACGAAAGCCAATGAATTTCAGCCCCAGGGTGTCCAAGCTGCAACCACGCTTTAAACTTTTATCACTCCTTTTCCTTTAAGCCATACCACATTTTCCCCTCTGTCACAAATTTAGGTTAAAGTCCTGGATACTAAGACATGAGTCTCTTGGGGATTAGGACCGAGGCCAGGTGAGCACAGGGGTAGCAGTGTTCTGGGTTTGTCTGTCTCTGAGGGCACAGATAGCTGTCTTCATTGCATCCAGCCATGATCGATCATTCCAAGTGACTCCTCGGGAAACCTTCTGCGTCCTATACTTGAGTCCTATAGGACTGCACATCCCAGTTACTGCAGAGGGCATGGTCCTGCCAGACCCTCTGCAGTTCCCAGTGAACCACAGGTTTGGTTGGTATTGGGGCACTTCAAGCTCCTTGGCTTCAGAGCTCAGCAGCTAAGAACAGGAGGTACCATTCTGGCAAAGGTAGCAATCAGTGAGCGCACATGTGGTGTCTTTTACTCAATGGAGGCACAGAAGAACCTGTGTGTGGAAAACTCAGGCATCCATGTGTGAGTCCGTTGGTTCTAACTTATCCAGATGTGACTGTAAATGGACAGAAACCAACCATCTGGTTAGACATTGGTAGGATAATCAAAGATTTAATCAAGGTTTAATTCACACCTTCAGGCAGGGTGCTAATGCCTGCTGATTTTCAGAGGGATTCAGCATGAGCAGGGAATTAAAGCAGCAGTGAGGACCAGCTGCAGCCCAAGACCAATTGCTGCACTACAGGCCGTAGGCTGCTTCCTGTCCAACTCTTTCTACATTTCCTGTCTGGAGAAGTGATGCCCTGGAGCCATGAGAACTGCTCTCCAAATGTGAATGGGGGAGCGCACTCTGCTAGCCATGGAAAGGCCCAGCTTAGGACTCCCTTAATAGAAGCTGCTGTTGGGGGGCAGAGTTGACTAACATCTTTGGCTCCTAGATTTTCAGTTCCTTTCATTCTCCAAGCCAACATCTGAATGCAGTGTGGTTACTGGAATTCAGTCTTCTCTTCCCGGGCTGGGTCTTTTTTGATGGTGAATTTTAGCTTGGAAATCCCCATCAGCCAGGCTAGAACATTCTCAAGACTGTATTAGGGTCTGAAGATCACCCTGCCTTATCCTCTCCTTTCACTAGTGCTAGACTTACACTGCCACAGGGTCACTTTCCTGGGAAACTGGCTCTCTCCCCACTCACATTTCCTAGGTCTTATTACAGGTTGAGTTATGTCTCCCAAAAAAGATTTGCTGAAATTCTAACTCTCTGGCACCTGTGAATGTGACCCTATTTGGGATTTGGGTCTTTGTAGATGTAATCAAATTAAGAAAAGATCACCAGAGTAGGTTCTTCGTCTAGTGTGATCACTGTCGTTAGAAGAACAGTGCCAAGGAGAGAAAGCCATGTGTGGACAGAAGCAGAGATTAGAGTGACAGTATCATTGTCAAGGAATGCTTGGTGAAGCAGGTGAAGGCACAAGGAAAGGACTCTTCTGCAGAGGTAACATGGCTATGCCAACACCTTGATTTCAGACCTCTAGATTCCAGAACTGTATGGGTTTTTTTTTTAAATGCACTCATTTTGGGGCAGTTTGTTGTTGGCATCAGTGGGACACTAATGCAAGTGTTTCCCCAACTAAATTTCCTGCTTACTTTGTTTTCATACCTTATTCTTGGAAAATCCTAATAGTGACACTTATGAGGAAAAAGACAAAATCTGACATGGTGACACATGGATGTGAGAGAAGAAGCAAAGAAGGAGAGAAAAGACTCAGAAAATGCTCACCTTCTCCTTAATGTCAAAATCCCACCCTCCTCACTAAGGTCACCTCACGTACCAGCTCCTGTGCGATGTCCTCTGTGGCCTTTGAGATAAGCCCTTGCTCCTGATAATCTAGCTGTGATTCAGAGCTCTGATGGCATAGGCCATTTGTGTTCTTTCTGCAGGTATCTTAATGAAATTCCACTTAAAACCTGGTAACCATTACTGGCAAACTGATATTAGAGTACAGCGGATTCATTGACGTATTCATGTTCAATCTGAATGTGTAATACCCCTCCAGCAAAAAGCAGTCTTACTTTGTTTTCAAATAGATGGAAATTTGGGATTCTGGGATGATAAGGTCTGAGAGTTTTCAGCAATCATCTGTTTAAGTCCTATGTGTGAGGTGGCCTATCAGATACATTAGAAAACAGGGGTGATGACTTTGTGGGTTGTCTAAAATAAAAATATGGAAGCAGGAGGAAGCAGCGCAGTGGCAGAGCCTGTGTTTAGCATACCACAGGCCTTCGGCTCAAAATAACTGCAAAATTTTAAAAATGTGTAAATTCTATATGAAATGAGTGCTTCTTTCTGATCCTATCAAGTTACGACTTGCTTTGATATGTGACTTTTACTAAACTACCCCCATTCTCACGTATCCTTCCTTAATTCTCTCAAGCAAACAATTGTGAAGGGAATAGCCCAGGTCCTTTACTCTGCAAGCATGAAATAGAAGGCAAGTGTCTGGCAAATCTGGCCATTTTTGCCATCATCACTTTGCTTTGTTTTCCCAAGCGAGCAAACGCACATGAAGATGAAGCAAATGGTTCTTGCTGTTCTCCTCGCTAAGAGCCTCACACTCACCTGGAAGTGGGAGCAGAGGAGTGACACACAATATTAGAATATTTGGGTCTGAGGTAGACTTTTCTGAGTTTGTGGTTAAAGTACATGTCAGTCCCTCCCAATTCTCATAAAGCCATAGCATGCCACTTGTTTTCACACTAGACAGAAAGGAATTTCAGATCTCATTAAAAATATTCAGATGTGAACATTTTCTGATGGCAAAGTGTCTACGTCATGTGCAATAAAGGCATACTTAAATATTCAGCAGGACTGAATTGTTATCTCTAATATATAGTGTCCCTTTGCTTTTGCAAGGTTACCATTTTTAAGGTATGTAGTTTGAATTATGAATTATCTAAGAAGTTAGTTCATATTATCAAAAACTTGAACTTCCATCTGAAGTGAACTGTGGGCTTGTAGCAAGTAGAGACTGACTGGTTTTGTGGAGAGTACCGGTGCCCACAGATTTGTTCATGGGGCACCACCTACCTCTTCTTTGGGCAAGAGCCTGACCCAGTGGTTCACTTTTAATGAATGGAATTTAAGTGAAAATAACTACACAGAACCTTGGTAACTACGCCAGAAAAAGCCCGTGGCTTCTTGTTGGCTCTCTTCTTGTGATCATTCACTTGGTGGGAAGCCTGCTGCCACACCAGGGGGACACCGGGGCAGGGTGAAACTACAGCAGGGCAGAGGCGCACACATGGTACAGCACTTGGTGGCTGCCAGCAGCCACATAAGTAGACATCTTCACTCCCAGGCAAGGGGCCACCTGATCACAGCCCTGCCCAAGCCTGGCTGTAACCCCAGAAGAGACTGGGAACCAGACCATCGCGCTAAATAAATCCTTCCCAGACTCCTGACCCTTAGGCTCCTTGTAAGATAACAAATCCTGTTTCAAGTTCTTTGCTTTGGAGTAACTTAACAAAAGCAGATTCTTGGGGTGTGTGGGAGACACTGGAAGCTGAGCCCTGAGCTGTGCCCCCAGCTCTTTTTAAAATGTTCGTTTTGAGATATGAGCTCCCTGTTTCCCAGGTTAGCCTTGAACTTGGAATCTTCCTGTCTCTACATGTATTTGTTCATCTGAATCTCAGAGTAATACGAAGAATTGGAACTCTTGCTGTCATTGTTTTACATTTAGGGAAAGTGAGGCAGATAGATATTGTAAAACAAAAGAAAAGTTGCTGGGAGCACAGGGGGGAGGAAGGCTGCCTTGAGGCCGGCTGACTGCACACCTTCTGTTCTTCCACCATTTTTCGGTGCCGCGCCCCACTCACCCCCGCCATTCATCTCACAAACACCACAGCAGTGTTTAAACAAGCCATGCCTTTGTTTGTTCACTTTAAGCAGTAAATTCTACACATCTTTCAAGACTCAGCTCAGACTGGAGCTCATCTAGAAAGGCTTTGCCAAGCCTCGCTGGTAGTGTCTCCTGCTTCCGGGTCCATCGAGCAGTCCTGCTTCCTCTTTGCCTCTCTCTTGGTAATACCTATCACCTTGTAGTGTACTTATCTTCATTTTTGTCTTGTCCATGGCTCGCTACCTCCATTCACTTGGCTTAGTACTTCCAGTGACTGATACACTAAAGGCTCTTGATCACTGTTGACTTAGTGAGCCAGGAAGAGAGGAAGTGGTTTCCACAGTGAAGCCATGGCAGAGATTCACACACTTGCCACACCTGCTTGGACGTTTGTAGACCATGGATTATTACAGTTCTCAGGGTATGTGTAGGTGCTGACTTGTAGATGTCTTGACAGTATCTTACTACTCTGTCTTCCTAACTGTGAAACACTTGGTCTGTGACAAAATTTGAGTCTGGAAATGACAATAGTACCTAGTGATGCTTTAAAAAAATTTAAATAAAACTCCAGAAACATACAGTCTAAGGTTAATACTATTTGAAAGTGTCTGAAGTGTTTTTTAAAACAGATTTGATAGTATGATAAAGTCATCTTCATTTTACTATTAATTGTATGGTATGAAAAAGGATGTCACCTACAAAATTCAGGCATGAACTGTTGAAAAATAGTATTTATTCTGTGAGTTAATTTTTAAAATTATACTGTGTGACTAATGTTCCCTCCCAAATACAGTTCAAATACTCAGAATAATGAATTTCTTCCCAGACTGCCTGTAAAGTTATTTAAGCATGAAAAAGCTGAATATTTTTGGCAAGGATAATAAATGGGCATTTAGGTTTGTACTACTAAAAAATACTCATTTATTAGTATTAACACATAGGTTTTGAAATTCACTCCACACAAATTTTCAAGGTTAAATCATAATTGAAAAGCTCTAATAGCATCTACTGTGAGTCAACATTTGGAAGTGAAAATAATAAAACCCTTGTTGATAAGTGTAACTGCAAGTCTCTCAAGCTAAAGAATTAGTTTTATAAATGTGCATAATTAGGAACTGGCAAGTTCATAGAGGGAAAAATGCTATTTGTGTCAAATTGACTGGTAAGTCATTAAAAGAGGGCAAATTAATATTTGTGGAGTTGAGGAAATCTGGGACATTATGTACAAGGCAAAAAAGTTACAATAGTTTAATCCCTATTTTTAATCTTAATTTCTTTTTCTGGTATTTTTAAGCATCTATGTGTATTTGTTAGTATCTGGGAATAAAATAGTAAGCTAAAACAAATTATATTTTAGTGATGTAAATAATAATAAAATAAAATAGTGATAAATACCTACTCATAAATTGGATGAAAAGAATGGAATTCTATTGCGAATATTAGAAAACTTTCTGTGGTGTACCGAAAGGCGTATCGGAGAAAATGATACTTGATAAAGGTTCTGAAAGATGACTCAGTGTGAGACGAAAAAAGTTGGGAGTAGAGAGTGGCCATTCTGGGCAAAGAGAACAACGTCTGCGTAACTTCAACATGCAAGACAGAGATCCAGTGGAAAGATTCTTGTTATAGTTGGTACATTGTGTCAACATGAGAAGTTCAGAAGCTTGACTAAGAGACTCAGTAGGGAGCCAGAGTTCTTACTTTGCAAATCTCCTCCTCCTGTGCCAAAGAAGGGCAAGAAGATTTTGTGAGTGCTACACTTTTACCCTTTTGCTCTGGCTGCTGCATTGAAGTGTGGCCCCAATGCTGTGCCACCCTGCCTTGCAGCTAGCTGATTATGGATTGAAACCTCCACAAACTGTAAGCTAAATAAACCTTTCTTTCCTTAATTTTGGATGGTAGGTATTTTGTCCCAGCAATGAGAGAAAAGTAACCAAGACAGCTACAGAGAGAGAGAGAGAGGCTGCTACAAGATGACTTTGAAGAAGATTTCACGTTATACCAAAAGAAGAAAACAGGCTCTGTATGACTTGAGTGTTTTCCAATTTTTTAAGCCTTGTTTTATTGCCTAGAATATGGCAATAAAACTCTATGTACAGGAAAGAAATGTTTATTCTCCTGTTGATGGATGGAGTGTTTCATAAATGCCATTCAAGCCTGAAAAGAAAAGAAAAAAGAAAAAATGCAAACCAAAAAATGACCTCATGGACCATTTGAAGAATTCAGGTTTTCTTTCTACAATAATAAAAGACAGAGAACAGTTCTAAACTGCAGATTTGTATCTTAAACACAGCACCTTCGATGACAGGAGGAGAGGATGACACAAAGGTAGTTAGTACAAAGGAGGGGAAGGTGTGGATGATGGAGATTAAGGTGATGGCTGGGCACAATTTCAAAACTTACTTAGGCTACAAGTCAAAAGAGTTCAGTGGCAAGTGGGTATGGAGGTGAAGGAGAAAAAAAGGCAAAGAAGAATGATTTTCTTAGCCAAAGAGCTGGTGGCACATTCTTTGAAATATGTAGCACCAGTAGTCCTGTCCAAGGAAAGCTGATGAGCATGTCAGGTAAGTTGAGGTACCCATAAGAAGTCCAGGGATCCTAGGAGAGTTAGCTAGATGGATCTGGGCTCCGAGAGAAGTTCAGGTGTAAGAGTTCAAAGTAAGCAGAATACAGACTAGTTAGTGAGATCTGGGTGAATGTACACCAACAGAGTAGGACACTAGTAAATGGTTTTATGAATATTAAAAATAGCAAAAGCTGAGGCTTAGTGAACCGAGAACATCGAGTCAAAACAAAAGGCCAGAATCAAAACTCCTGTTTCTTGGGAGAAGTTCTGATCTTTGAGGAGGCGGTGTGAGTTGGGGGGGGTACCATAATGAAATGAAAGAGATGTGACTCTTTGAGGTGGGGGTGTGAAGGAAGGAAGCCAGTGGAGCTTCGGCGCTTTACCTTATAAAATATGGATAATACGTTACCCTCAAGAGTTCCTATGGAAACTAACTGAGTCACTCTAGGTTCCCTAGAACTGACACAGGAGCATAGTCAAAGCCAGGAAGTTTCATGATAAAAGAACATTTCAGTAAAATCACGCTAAAGCAAAACAAATCATATATTAATTTTAATAGTTATGAGATTCAAATAGAGACATCTTTACACAGCAACAAATTTATATTCACACTTCGATAAGAAATGCAAACCACAAATAACTTATGATTTTATGAGAACAGCATAACATCTGCAAAGAAATAAGAAAGACACAAAAATTGATCTAGACCTTTAGCTCTTAGGCATAAATGGAATCTCAAGTCTTCAGAATGTCTACATTTGGTTTTCAGTTTTCCATCTGAAGTTTCCTTTAGTCTTTGGGATTTTCAGACTAAGAATCAAAGAATTAAACTGATATTTGACTTATACAGGATTTGATATCTCTTATATGTCACATGTTCCATGGAATTTGAGGAAAAAATAACTGCTTTTTTTTTTCTTTGCTTTGCTTTTTTTTTTCATTTATTCTTTGTTTTTGAAAGACTAAGAAACATGCTATTCAGTTTCCTTTTGGCTTCACAAATTTCTTTTTCCTTCATTGAAAGGGTGAGATATTATTGGGGGGAAAGTGTGTGGCACAAACTGTGGGAAAAAAATATATATCTTTGCGAAATAATGAAGGAAATCTAGAGGAATCATTTTTACCTTTAGTAGTTCGGGTATTCCTAATTCTGTCTGGGCCTAATATTTAGTTTGTGTTCAGGGCAAAGCTAGTTACTCGTAGAGTGGCCAATGGAAAAATAAACTCACTAGAAAATTCAAAGCTATGTCAATATCGTTACCAACAAGATGAGAGTAAATAAGGCCTGAGAATATAAAACTGTTGTCAGTTGATGTAACACATGAGTGAGGATAATGTTGGGCCGAGTTTTCAGATGTTTATTGAGCACTGAATTGTTTAAGAAAGAATCGACACATTTATGTGGGATACGGATAACATTAATAATTCATATATTTGACGTATAAGGTCTAGAAGACTGGGTGGCAACTGCCTACTTAAAGCTTTAATACTACCAGGATGCTTTATTATTTTTCTAATAAAAAATAATTAGTTGCTCATGTTCAGCATTCAGGCTACTTCAGTGAGGCGGCAAGGTCTAACAGTGATAAAATATGATATAAAAATATCCGAGTGTAATGGAAACAATCTGGAGTTTATATGTTATTTCAAAAACTGTATTTCACACATGAATTTTAGTGTATTTACTTTTGATCAATAGCCTCCAAACAAAGAATACTTTGTGTGTATTTGCTAAAAGAGTATTATTACTACATCAAAAATATTTCTTGAATATTTTGAATGAAAGAGCCACAGAAATTTCAGTGTGAAAATGTCACATCCTGTAGCTCTACTTAGCTAGAATCAGTTCTAAATGCCAGCAGCAAGCAGGACACTCACTGACTTTAACTACAAACTTTATTCATCGATACAATTCACAGTTTATAAATGGTGCATTCCACCATATGAGCTTTCAAGACAGTTACTAAGGAAATGGGGCGGCTCTCTTTCTAAAGAGCCTGACTCTAAAATTTTGCTTAGCATTATTTTTTGATTTATAAAAGTACCTTCAACAAGTTAACTATTTACATTTTTACCTTAAATTTAAATTTGGGAAAATAAACATATATTGATTTGTTTTTAAAGATTCTGGGTTTTATTTTTTAAGACCCTCCTCTGAATGCCACTTCTTCAATATTCCTATTTCAGCTCTCGAAAAAAGTAAAAAAAACTCTGTTTTGTAATTTTATTTAGGGACATCATTTTCCTTCCACATTTAAAAAATTATCAATGTACAGCAGACCTAAGTATGAAAATAAAGGAGAGGGTAATATTATACTGGCTGCATTTACTGAATTTTCTCTGGATCTTGGGAACATCTAAAGAATTACAAGATATAATATTAAACTAAAAAGGATTATCAGTCTTTTCCATCTTAAAAAAAGACTCTTAATATTTAAATTGTGCTATAACAGCATTTTCTCTAATGCCAGAAATGAATTATGCCTGAAATCTGTATTTTTTTTCCATGTGCAAAATCACAGTGATCCCAGCTTCGGCTTGTGCTGTCACCCCTAGTCACAGCTCAAAGTGACCCCAGGAGGCTGGGACTGCCCCTCCACCCCTGAGGGCTTCCCCTTCATTCGGCAAAAGTCACTCAGGAAAAGAAAATCATAACCTTTCAGACATCAAAAAGCAAAAGAAGGTGGCAGTATAATGTTTATTAGCAAATCCTTGTAACGCGCAGCTTTGCTATTTTCTTCTCATGAGAATGAATTCATACCAACTGCTTTAGATTCTCTCTAGTAATGCCCGTTTGTAACAGTCTCCTTCCATCAGATCATATATATATATATATAAATTTATGAACTTTCTTGTACTTTTAAAAATGTATAGTTATTAATAAATGATAAGATTTCAAACACTGCCAGGAAAAATGGGACAGTATGTGGGCAGCCAAGGTTACCGGCTTGGTAATAATTACATCATACACATGTACCACTGGTACCTGAGTCAAATAAATACTCAGAGGGGCCACCTTTGCACCTCTTTCCTCTGCAGTGCCTTCATCACTAGTTTCTGAGTGCTGCTTCGTCGTCCTTCTAGTTTGGCATCGATCCCTTCTTCGGGGACCATCGATTCAGTCCTTTGACACACTGTGTCCAGCAAGGGGTGGTACTCAGCCTCGACCTGGAGAGCTGGGGGAAGAGCTAAAGGAGGTGGACGGGTCAGGGTGGGGAAGGGGGTGGGCAGGGGGACCACGCTTTAGCAGAGAGGTTCTGTTTCTTCATAAGATAAGGCACTGACAGAAAATTTCTTAGGTAAAAGGCTGCATAAGAATTTCTTGCCATTTACAAAAAGAAATGTTGTCATCCAGAAATGGTCCATATCTAGGCTCAGTTAGGTGGACCCTGAAAAGTTGGGGACTGATCCTTCCAAGCTACATCATTACCACGAGCAGGTCTAATTCACTCTGGGGCCTTATGGCATGTTAGGAAAGAAGGGAGAGGAAAACAGTTTGGGCACAGAAAGGCATCAGACATCGCTGGTCCTTCTGCTGGTCCCAGGAAGTAGAGGGTCCCACAAGCAACCCCAGAGAGAGAGGGCCGGCTCAGGATTCTGATTCCCTTGATGGCGATGACCGTGATGGGTGTATCTATGGGCTTCCCTTTGGAGCTCATGCACAATGTTTAAACTGCTACCAGCAACAGTCATAAAGCGCGTGGAGAAGTCCTCACCTAGGGCTAGGGCTAAGGGTCTTTCGGACACAGGGCTACTTCATGTTCTCAATCACCGCGATCTCTTCACTCGCACAGGGAGGCGTCAAGCCGTTCATGTAGATGCTCTCAGTCTTCAGTAAGGGGGGCAGGACTTCCCTCTCGCTGGTCAGGTGGTTCACAGACAGGGTCCTCCTGCACGGGGTCAGCTCCTGGTTGTGGTTCCCCGCCAGCTCTGCAGACAGCTTCCTCTTGATGGAAGTGGCACGCTGGAACTTGTCATAGATCTCCACACTCAGCCTCCTGCGGGTTTCTTTGAACTCAGCCGTGACGTTGGCTGTCCACTCAGCAGCGTGGGCCCTGAACTCTCCCACCTGGAGCACAGGAATCAAGAAGAGAAAAGCAGAGGTCAGCATGACGGTCAGTGTTTTGTGTGCTCTATTTTCTCCTCATTTTGCTTTAGGGTTTTGAAAGATTAGAAACCGGAAGATGTTTGGCACACTTGTAAATCTCGGCATTCTGAAAGGCTGAGGCAGGAGGATCCCCAATTTGAGCCCAACGTGGAGCAACTTAATGACTAAAGGAGACCCTGTTTCAAAATCTAAAAAGAATGAGGGGTACAGCACAGCATAGCTCAGTGCAAAGGCACTGAGTTCAATCCTCAGTACCACAAAAGATGACAGAAAAGAAAAAGATCGAAGCAGCCTTTTACAATAGGGGAGGTCTGATAGTTAATGTAGTTAGGCAAGTTGAGCAGAGCATGAGTGTCTGAATCTGTTTTACTTAGACATGACTCTCAACGTTAATTATGATTGTAAGTTCTATAAATCAAATTATCAGAGGTGCTAGCCATATTTGTGTTCTGTATACGAATCCTGTCTTTAAAACTTCAGGAACTGTAAAAAGTGAATCTCCAAAGCTCTGGAGAAAACACTTGGAGTATTTTTATATTTGTCATCTGTGTGTAACAGTGAGGAGTATGTGGATGTAGAAAAGGCACCAAGACAGACAGAAGCCAAGAGCAGAGGAAGAGGCAGGGAGCAGGATGGAAACCAGCTTCAGAGCTCAGATGGTGCACGCAGGACTGTGTGCCCAGCCTCATACTGGCATCACAAAATTCCGAAATATGCAACAAAATATTTGCTTCTGCTCTCGGGGAAAGCAAAGAAAAGAAGTGGTAGGTCTATTCTGAGACCTGGGCAACAGCGAAAGCCAGGGCGAAGCTCCTCCCGGAAGGTGTGTGGAAGCAGGGAAGCGGCCCGCACTGGCTGTGTCAGCGGGTGTCCATGGTGTGTCTTGCACATGCTGCAGGGCCGGTGTGTGGATCAGTGTGTGGTTCTCCTTCGAGTACTGAAGAATAAAACCTGGCCAAGTCCCCATCACATGCACATCATAGGCCTCAGTGTTTGGGACACTGACTGACTCTTCCCTGGCAAGAAAATGCACACAGCTCTGCTGACCTTATTGACTTTATTTTTTTTAAGTCTGCTGGTTTTTGTTTAAAAACTTTAATATGGGAGATATAACCAATGGCTTCTGAATTTTTATATTTCCCTGAATGATAATAGGTGAAAAATCTGTACATGCATTATACTATGACTGCACACAAAGGCATGCACAGATGAGGTGGTTAAAATATAGGGCAAATGCTTAAATTTGAAGAATTACTCCAGTGAGATGGGCATGGTGGCGCACTCCTATAATCCCAGCACTTGGGAGGCTGAAGCAAGAGGATCATTGCAAGTTCAAGACTAGCGTGGGCTACAAAGTGAGCCCAAGGTCAGCCTGAACTGTGTAGTGAGACCTTGTCTCAAAAAGACAAAAAAAAAAAAAATTACCCCGGTGAAAGACACGGCTCAGTTAGCCCCCTCAGAGAATTCCCCCTCACTTCCGACACACTCATCCCATCATTCTTGCTGCTTTCTGAAGCAGTTCTAGAAGTCCTCTTTCATGAGTGTCTTTGTGAGGTGTGCTCAAAAATACAGTAAATACTGCTTCCAAGTGCCAGCCAATGGAAAGGCAGGGTTGTGAAACACATTATGGTGTGTCTACGTCCATCTTATTCACCAGACTGGGCACCACACAACTTTAGCTGTTCCCCAAAGTCAAAGGTCAGTGCTCAGAATTTATTCAGGACATGAAGGGAGCCACAACAGTGCAAGGACACTCATGAAAGAGGACTTTCAAAAGGAGAAACAAGGAGCCAATCCCTTCCTGTGGGGCAGTGGCAGCCATGTGGGCCAGGAAAAGAAATAAGAAGCCACCCCTTTCTGTGGGCCTGCCTGTGTAGGCTGGAAGAAGAGCAGAACCCCACCCCATAAGCGACCAGCTGATCTGGAGTAACACAGGCTCAGATGACAGCCACTGAAGTAGAAAAAAAACTTAATGCCTGTATTGTTTGATGGGCTTTGCAAGCCTAAAGCAGGTGGCCTGAACATCCATTTAGAGGATGACAATACGCAGTGTAGCCCCTGTGGGCATCTCCTTCTGAAGGCGGCAGCCATCGGTAATTCCCTATTCCCATGCTTTAATATCCTGTATCATTTTCATTGCTTTGTAATGTTTGGTTGTATTCTGTTTTCTTCTGTTTGATTTATTATATCTGATGGCATGGGCAGCTATTTCAAAGATGACAAAATATATTATAGTAACCACTGTTGAATTTCTAGTATCTTGATTTGAAGTCCTGTATCATTTTCACTGTTTTGTCTTGATTGGCTTTATTCTGCTTTATTTTGTTTCATTTTATTCTTTTTAAAATAAAAAAAATTTAAAAGTGGAGCAGATGATGGATTAGATGTTTGGAGTGAGAGAGAGGTTTTTGACAAGGATTCATGGTCATGTGTCTTTTATTGTAATACATTTTTACAAATTTTTAATCTTCATTAGATTTTTCATCATATCTTATCGAAAGAGAAGCAGACTAGAAATTTCAAATATGCCTGCAGGATGGGATATGATACATCCACTCTTTAACCTCCATCCATAATCACATATACACACATTTTTGGTGATCTACTTTTAATTTTAAGGGGTCTTTTATTTCCTGAGTGTATTGTCCCAACAAGAGGTAACTGCTTATTACCTGGTCTGGCTCTGAAGAAAATGAAGCATGGAAAATGAGACCTCTGTGGCCACCTAACTGGTGTCATCTATGTCTTGTAACCACTCAGATAGCTTAGAGGAGCTCAGGGAAAGGAGTTACTGAATCACAGTAGTTTAGCTTGGTCAGACTTACTGTTCCCAGAAGACACTGTGCCCACTCTGCTGGGCACAGATCATGAAATGCTTACCTGCCTTCGGGGGACTCTGAGGTCATCTCCCAGTAGTAACCCACAACAACTCTGATTTGATTCTTCACACCTTAATGCTTATAAATAACCCACCCGTAGTTTATATTATTCTTCTATTTTTACCTAGTTATCTTTCTGCTTAATGTAAGAATTCTTGAGGTCAGAGTTCATTCAGTGGTACCACAAGGAGGAGAAATTGGTTGAACTGCATTTAATACGTGCACACTCTCAAGGTTTTTGGGTAACTTATTATAAAAAGTGAGGAGGTTCAGTTGTTTCTTTACTGATTTCAACTTAATTTTGAAGACTTCAACATTATAGCATGCTTAATGATTGCCCTTGAGAAAAACAAGAAACCATTTATTAGCACAATATTGAATAAAATAGGTACCAGGCCTGTCCCAGTGTGCTACCTAATTCTGCTATTTTACATTATAAGTCAATAGACCTGAGTAGTGTAAAGTTTGTAGTTTATAATAAACCAAGATTACTAATAAAAAACTAAGTAACACATCTGACCCTAACTCTTCTTTTACCAATGATTTTATACAAAGGAACAAACCAATTCTATTTGAGAAGCCATCATTTTCTAAATAGAAAAAGAAATAGTGCTTCATAGTGTCTGATTTTTCTGGAGAAGCAGAGCTGCCTATGGTGAGATTTCCCTAGTAAGAAAGCTAACGCAATGAAAAAGACGAAATAATCTACATTTTTATTTAAATGACTGTCAGAGCAAAGTATGAGAATCAGAGAATCAGTGTCTTTGTTCCATTGTCTTTAATTTGGTTACCAACCTCTTTCCTCGTGACCTGTCCTCAGAACACAAAGGCTACAGACCCTCCCAGAACCTGCCTCTCTTTTCTTTGGTGTTGGGCTCCTCTTTTTTCTTATCTTAAAATTTTTTCATGAACTATAAAAGTCACAGGCTCTTTACCTATTGAAATTCAACTGTTAATCGGTTTCCTTGATAGTTTTCTTCTCTAACTAGAATGTAAGTTTTACACACAGCCTCAGTATCCAGTACCTGGTACGTAGCAGACTTTCAGTAAACTCTCAGGTAAAGGAGGAGACGTGGCCCTGAACATGCATATACTCCGCACTTGTGCACCTCAGTGACCACTAGCGGTTGTACGGCTCATGTGCTGTCCATTACTTTTCTTTCCTCAGTATACATTAGTTTTACTATCATTAACTTTTTGAAAAAAGTGATCTTAAATCAAACACGTTGTTTTGCAAAAGACTTTTCCCGTCCACTTTCAGTCTTCTTTCCACTTCTACCTCCCAGTTCAGACCCGCTGCTTGGCATCGCCATGATGATGCTTTTGTCTGATTTAATCATTCCCCAAACCATGGACATCTGGGGGGACTTTTTGCATGTGTGCTATTAGAAATAATACCTCAGTGGATATTCTTGTACCTTTATCTTTGCTAATGCACACTAATTATTACTACCAGTGAGAACACTGGGTCCAAAGATAAGAATATCTTCTGACTTTTCAGACCATGAGATTTCTGTCTGATTTTTATGGAGAAGCAGAAAAATGTACTGGAGCTAGAGGTCTGCATTGGAATCCTAATGCTGCCACATCTTCACTATGTGTGTTTTTAACCTTTCTAGCCTCAGCACATCTGTGAGATGAGAGAAACAATAGACTCACCCCATAGAGCTGTTATTACAAATAAGTCAATACTTATAAAAGAGCAATGCTTAGCACATACTAGGTACTACATGGACACAAAACTCTGTGCAATACCATGACATAAGCCAGTGTTAATGGTTAGAGCCTTTTCTATTATGAGTGCTATTACTGAGTGTCATTTTCTGATCTAGTGTTCCCAACAACCCCAGTATCTCTCTTCTGAATATTCAGGTGTAAACTCTTGCTTTGTATGTCAAAGCACCTGTTTATTGGTATCTTTACAAAATGTAAAACATTCTGGTCATCATGTTACTGCAGTTTAAAACTGAAGTGGTCATAACAGATTGGGCAAAGAACGAGAGCCTTCTCTAGCTGTTGTCTGAACTTTCTGAGGTCACACGGATTGCTCACAAAAAACTCTGTATAGCCAAGCTCTTTCACACATTAGTGGTGCCAGCTAATTAGGAAGAAGCGAAATGCAAGAAAGGTTCAGACTTGTTGAAGTCTATAAACTTCTTTCACCCCTTATCTTTAATCGCACTGACTCTCTGGCAGAGGCACATACTTTGGGGAACATGCTTTTCCTGATTTCTACAGCATTCCCAAGGGTGCGGAATTGGGCTCCGGGAGTGGGGGGAGGTTCCAGCTCTGTAATCACAATCCACCTGGCCACAGGAAGCCCATGTCATCAGTTTCCAGTGTCATATTTATTAATATAAGCCAAGGAGAATAAGCTACTTCAAACAGAAAAAAGTGAGATGTATTCTTAAAATAGATAGGACTCTATAATTACTCATTACAACAAGGCTAGTGTTGATGGCAAGGTTTCCCAAGGTACCTTCATAATTTATTAATTTTAAGGACTAACTAGATCTTTTGGAGGAGTGCAAAGCAAATTCACACCATACCGAAATCTACCCTATTGTAGGTTGCATTCAAGTAAAGGGAACACATCCTTAATTTCCTACAGATGCTGTGGACAATGAGAGGAGTCCTAAAAGTTACCCTTGGGCTACTCACATAATTTATCTCTGTTGTGCTTCTTCATCCTACTCTGTCCTTTTACCATTCTCCAGCACACTGGGTTTAAGGAACTCAAGATTTGAAAATAAGAATGAAATCCTCCAATACCAAATCAAGTCAAGCACAAGAAAGAAAAACCATATATTACTATTATTTTGAAGAAAAAAGAACTTGATACACATGTTCATCATCATATAATCATCAGTTAAAAAAAAAAGCAGCATCTAGTACCCCACAGTACCTCTAAGGACTAAAGATGTTTTTGTGTTTAAAGAAATTAAAGATGTTTTTGTGTTTAAAGAAATTAAAAAATAAGTTCCTGGAAATACATTTGCAAAAATGAAAATTTTCTGGGTAGAAATGTTGATGTTTTTGGTGTTCTAGGAATTATAGAATGAATCCTATGCATTAAAATATTTTCATTTCACTGAATTTCTATAAGAATCTTCCAGTAAGTTAAATCCTATATCATCTCCCTACTGCTAGGTAGTTGAAACCACTGTGGAAACAAAGCTAGGGATAAAAAAGTGAAGGAAACCAGCTCCCAAAGGATTGCAATGAAATTTTCTGCAGCCAGGGTCTTCCCCTGGGATCTCATGCGTGCCCCACTTTCAACTCACTCTCACACGGTCCGATTCACAAAATAAAAGCAGGGGCTGGGAGGGTCGCAGCAGGCATTCCCCCATAGATTATCAGCACCACCAGTCGGCAATGCCACTCATTTAATTTAGTGACCGTTCCCTCCCCTTAAATCGCCTGGTCTTCACAGTCCCCAAGGGCACGTGGAGTGCTTTGTCCTCCCAAGCAGTCTCTGTTCTATTCTGCAAATCAGCACATGCATATCTGTTATATTCAGGTCAATTCCTCTCAAGAAACTTGGCATCCTCATTTTTTCTTACTCTCTCCTTTACTAGGTTTCTGTCCCCAGGGTTCTATTCCCATTGTCCCTGGATGATCACACTCTTCCAATTGTGTCACTTCCCACCCATTTGCTGGTAACTCCAAACTCCCTCTCTCCAAGTTAATCTTCACTGAATTCTTTTCCCATCTGTTTATCAAACCGATCATTTCGGGTGAATCCCCAGGCATCCCAAATCCAGCATTTCCCCAGATGAAACCATGGAACATCTCAAACCTGTTTTCTTTTCACTCGGTGTCTTATTACAGAACCATTAAGACAACGGGCATTGGTACCCATTCCACTTAGCACACAGGGCACCTCCCTGGCATCTCTCATTATTTGTTGCCATTACCCACTTAATTTCTCCTCTGGACTGATGAATGTAGAAAGACTATGACAGTAACATCCTGGTCTGTGTCCCCAGCTCTAAGAAGAGAACTGCTCATAGTAAAGGCACAAAGCACATCCTTCTAACACTAACAGTTTGGGTCATTTTAGAGACTTCTAGCATTGTAAGAAGTCTATGAATCTATTACCTCTCAGACTCCAAGGGAATTGTCTCATGCCTATTTCTAATTTCAAAAACAGATTCTGTGAACCAGACTTCCTTTTTTTCCTTCTTCTTAGCTCTTAATCATGTTCCTCTCTCTTACCACTCTACATGACAATACATAGTAGGCTATCTCAGAACCATCTTTAGGAAATGCATTCTCTTTATAAAGCTAAAGAAAGGATAAATTTCACTTTAGGAATACTAACATCTTCCTTAGCAACCATGATCATTTCTTGTGCACCTGACTGCTTTTCAAGCTCACACAATGTCATGATAACAGAAGACCAATATCCCTCCACACACATTGGTCCAAAGCCAGCAGTCTTCAGGCTCTTGGCTTATCTCAAATAGCTCCAAGAGCTCTTGTAATAGTAGCAATATAATTAAAAACAGGCACTTACCATATTCCACAATTATTGTGGGGAAATTTTCCTATACCACATAGGATTGATAGGATAATGTTGTAATCAGGTGTTGCAAATGAGAACAAGACAATAGAGGACATATAATTTATAGTATTATTTATACTGGTCACCCAAAGAGTCAAATACAAAAAAAGTGCAGGAGATCTGTCCACACATTAAAGACCTAGAGAACCCAGCTGAGGTCCTGGATCCCACAGTGATGTCCCACATGAGTCTAGCTGAAGACCTAGAACCCATGACAATGCCTCCCACAAGTTCAACCGTAGGCCTAGAGCCCACGACAATGATTTATGCAACTCTATTTCGTGGATCTGTACTGGGAAGGATCAAAGGTCAGCAGTGGAAGCTAGAAAGTCTGTGCCAGCAGGGTGAAGGATCTATGCCAGCAGGCTGAGGGTTCTACCCTGGAGCCAAGAAGCAACACTCAAAATAAGGACCAGGACTCCCTCAAAAAGTACCACAGCCATCCTCAACCACAAAGAGGTCCTGAGCTCCTCCAATGATAAGGAAAACTGAGTTCATATCAGAAAGCCAGCATGAAGCCAGGAATGAAAGCCTCTGAAGCCAGGAAGTGATGCTTAAAGTAAGGACCAGAGCTCCCCCAAAGTGAACAACAGTCATTCTCAGTGATAAGGTCCTGAGCTCCTTTGATGATGAGAACAGCCAAGTTCATATCAGGGAAGGAGCTCAAAGACCTCCTTCCCTGAAGAACTCTAGAAGAACCTGCAGCAACAAGGCAAACAGCATCAGCAAACAACAATTTCTTCTCCAGTTCTCCCTTTGTGTAGGCAGCCTCTCAGGTGGGCCCTCCACACCCAGCACCTTGCTGATTCAGCTCAGCTGGTGTTACAAGCTGACCACTGGTTTTCAATCCAACACAGAGGAGGTAAGAAAGATGAGATTTCACTCTCCTAGCTGCTTGCAATTTATGAATTTTACAGTAAGCTCATTTTTAGCCATAAGGGCATTTATCACTCTATTGGTCCCATCAGCTACTCAGCACATTCATTAAAGTGCAGAGCACAACTTCATTTCTTGGGTTGTTTTGTGGAGTTTTTGTGTGGAGGGAGCTGTTCTTGGGAGAGGTTGTTGGTTTTGCAATACTGGGCATTGAACCCAGGGCCTTCAACTAAGCAATTAGTCTCTTTATTAAAGTTCATACGCTTTATTTTTGAGAAAGGGCCTCACTAAGTCAGCTGGGCTGGGCTCACAATTGTGGCCCTCCTGATTCAGTCTCCCAGAGAGCTGAGATTCCAGGTGTTCACCACCATGCCTGGTGTCATCAAACCCTCTTCCTTCACATGCTCAGCACTGCAGCACCTTGGACAGGGCTTGGAGGAGCACAGCTGAAATACTAGGAGCAGGTTTCCCCAGGAGACTGTCAGCTCCATGACAGGACTATGCATTCTGGTTTTTTCCTCACAAAAATATTCAGCACAGCAATCTGAACAAACTAGATGTCTGCATATATTGGAACCAATGCCAGTGAGAAGTGTATGGGTATTGACCCACAAGCCAATACTCAGAGCTCTCTAGTGACACTGATAATCACACACGCTCTGGATCAGTGCCTGCAGGGACACCCTGAAGAGAAAGCAACTCATAAACAAATCTTAATAGCACTAAAATGTTCATGTCCTTGGATAAAAGTTGATAATGTACAGAAGTTTATTCTGGTCAAGAACTTCTATCAAAGGAAAAAAGTAAGTATGTAAGATGACAGTTTCTGAACCACATTTTAAATAAGATAAGGTTGAGATTATTAAATATCAGGTACAAAGTCAATATTAATGAGAAGTCCACAGGCTAGAGAAATATTTTCTACTAATATGATTGTATTAGACAATAAGGAAAAGAAAACATGTATCACATATATCTTATATAACTGAACACATACATCATACAGTATATATATATATATACATATATATATATGCAAAGATATTAGAAGTCTCAAATGAAAATAAGAATTGCAACAATTGATTATCTAATACATAAGTTGGACATTATTATATAAGACAAAGGTTAGGGTTAGGGCTAGGGTTAGGGTTAGGGTTAAGGTTAGGGCTATGGCTAGGGTTAAGGTTAGGGTTAGGCTTAGTGCTGGGTTTATCTTGAAGTCAGTGTGATTGACTTTTTGACTGATTGATATTCTAAGGATTGAAGTCATAGACTCATATATGGTAGGCCTGTGTTCTATCATCAAGCTACTTCTTCACTGTTCACTACTTGTTGACTAATTTGTATTTTTTCCCAGTCCTTCCTCTTTTTACTGGGATCATACTATCTTCTATGCAAATTACTGTGTAGCCTTCCTGGCTCTATGTTAACCCTTGAAGACAGCATTCTCTAGGTCTAACCTGTAAGTCCAACCCTACCTAAGCATCTGACGTGAACGACAGTTGCCCCAGAAATCTTTCTTTTTTAGACACAAGGAAAAAACACACTTTCAAGGAATATTAAATTTTTAATTTTATAAAAACTTAAAAGATGGTCCAGACTTTTGCAGTTTTTATTTCTCAATTATACATCCACTCTGCTTAGTAAAACAACATTAAGGCACTGTATAGTGGAGTGTGATATAGGATAATTACTTGCCCTGATTTTCAAGTCTGCTCAGTGCTCTCACTTCTGAAAGCCTCTTTGTCTCTCCGTTGGAAGTCATTTCTTTATAACACAATTTAAAGAGATTTTTCTGTCTTTTCAATGTGAAACTTTTAAGTTTACATTTGCAATGCTTAGTCTTTATCAACTACATTTCTGAGATTAGTTTTTCCCCAATAAGTCTGCAAAATGCCAGCTACACATTTCTCCAAGAAAGTAAGCCAATTTTTGAGGATCACTAATTCCTTATACTTTTTTCTATCTGATCTATTTCTCAGCCCTGCTTTGCCTCAGGAAAGCTTATAATCTTACCCTGGCTTTTGATAAGAAAAGAGTGTTCAGGATAAATTTCACCAGAAAGTGATTTCCTTGCATGATAGAAATCTGTCTTCCCACAACCAGGACTCCCTGGAAATCTGCTGTTGGCTATTAGCTAAGATGCTGGATGCTTCCAAAGTCTGAATAATGTTGTTATATTCAAGTCCTGTTTTCTATAAAATTCAGTAAATAATCACCTGAGAGCTAAATCAGTGGTTTTAGTTTTTAGAACTAAAACTACACAGACTCAGGAAATTCCAGAATAATGATAAACAAACATTTATTTACCTCTATCTCTTTCACTGTGACCTTCCCTCTAAAACTCTGTCCTTCTGAACAAGCCTTTGGCCCTCAGTGCTTGTGCCCTGCCCTGGAAAACCTGTTCTTGGACACTTCTGTTTGTCACTCAGAGGGACCCTCTGCCTCTCTGTTAGCTTTGAAATTCCACCCTGCCTAATAGAATTTTGGTTTCTGTTCGTGAAGAAAAGAGTAAAGAATAATCTAGATATGCTAGTATTCTAAATGGTCTATCTCGAAAAGATGAGTATTCCCCAAACATCAATGCAACAATTTGCAGCTGGCCAATGTGGAAGGGAAATCCGTGATGTCATTTGGAAACCAGCCTCAGAAACAGTGCCAGGGCCGCCAGTCGGAGAGCAACTCAACCTGCCCGCCCATGCCAGCCTCTCACTGCCTCCCAGTCTCGCCTTTTGGGCAAAGTCTTTTATTCTTGTTTGCTTTTTCAATATTACAACCTTATCCCTCTTCATTTCTCCCTGCTAGGCTTAACCCTCTACATTTCCCTCCTCATTGGCTTCTCCATCCTCAACTGATCCTCAACCGGAAACAAGCACCACTTGGGAGAGTTGAGTTGGGAGCTGATGTGGGGTAACCAGAGTTTCTATCTGAAGCCCTATGAGGTTTTCCCAGTTATCAGCAGTGCACTTGACTATTAGGAATACCTGTAAGCTTTGAGTTCTCTTTCTTTTTTTTTTTTAAACTATTTATGTCCAGATCTAATTCCTGCATTTGCTATGGGAAGAGTACCATATAGAGAAATTTCCCTAAAGATGTCTTCCGTGGAATCTGAAGAAAGTTGAGCACTGAAGATTTGGTGCTGACAACCTGGTGCTTTTCTCCATTAGGAACTAATGAGTTGAAGAGGCCTTTAACTCATTAGGATCTAACGCGTTAAGGAGGCCTTTAACTAATCTAAACGCCTCGTCTGTGGCACCATGCCTTTCTCCTGTCTCTTCTGATAGTGGGATTTTAATTTCCTTTTCCCACTGTGAAGATTCTTATCTTCCTGAATGCTTTGAGGAAAGTCAAATATTAAAAGCAGCTGGCTGAGTTGAAAACATTTTTCTGGTTACTGTAAAAATAATTTGAGACCCACCTTACATTCCATTTTCATAGGTTGCCTAGACAATAATCCCTAGAAATTGTCCTTTATCCAATTTCTAAAGTATTGACATTTCATTGTATCACTGAACTATACTATGAAAAAGAATTCTAATTTTTCTCTTTACAGGCCAGGTTAAAATCAAACCTAAAATAATTATCTGAGTTTCACATTGTCTTGAATTGAATAGTATGTGATATTTTTCTCTGGTTTTCAGAAAAGTATATGTAATATTCATAGTTCCCTTGACCTAAAATACTTTTGTAGTTAGCAGTTTCTTAACTTATTAATATCGCACAATTGACATTATTATGTAAAAATTATATTCAAGAGCATTTAATATTTTTCAATAAAAACAATGTCAACAAAAATAATAATCCTAAAATCAGTAATATTTTATGTAATATCTTTCTTCTAAAAATGTCAAGGTAT
Organism: Hydrochoerus hydrochaeris; assembly: GCA_004027455.1. Lineage (NCBI taxonomy): Eukaryota > Metazoa > Chordata > Mammalia > Rodentia > Hydrochaeridae > Hydrochoerus > Hydrochoerus hydrochaeris. The sequence continues at coordinate 107,431 of PVLA01004797.1, forward strand.
GATATATGTTAATTGTTACAAAGAGAGGAGAAAACCAAGCTTTACTTGTTGTGAAGAAAAGCAAACTTATTTTTGTCATTGTGTCACTGGACACTCTTAGTTACGGTTCTTCCCAATGGCCTCAAATCGGGTTTCTCTAACAATTAATTTTTTTTTAATTTAAAGAGAAAAAAAACAGAAAAAAGTAGAAATATTACAGAATTTCAAAAAAAAAGGATAAACATTAAGAGATCACTGGTTGATAAATTACATATTGTCCTTTTAGAAATAGTTGTTCAAGTTACAAAATTAGAGCATACAAAGTAGACATTCAAGCAGTGAGACTGAAAACAGATCTGTTCAACAATCCAACAAGAACTTATTAGTATGGTTATCAATCCTATACACTTAAATATTCACGCAACTAACAATTAATTTTATAAAGCCCATCCAATGTATACAACATTTACTGTAAAGATGGGGTATTGAAATTAATAAATTTTTTTAAAAAATGATTTATGTACTTTTAATAAAATTGCATTCAGTGTTACATGATAGAGTTTAGTTACTAGATATTTGTATAACTGTCAAGACAGTGTGGAAAGTCTACAAATAGTGGCCACACTGCCATGGGGGGGTAGTAACTATCCATTTATTAAGTTCTTAAAGTGTGTGAACAACACCGAATGGCAAGCAATAACTGAATGAAGGAGCTAGCACCTTATTGACATTTGCTAAAAATAATCCAGATACTTAATGAAATCAAAACACTTAATGACATTTCAGAAATTGTTCAAGAAACAACTAGTAACAGTTTATTTCAAATGGGGTTTAATGTTCATGATGAGGATATGTGACCAGTTCACTAAAACATGGGGTTGCTTCCTTTCCTCTTTCTTTCCTGCACAATTCAGACTCAACACAGTAAGTGTACAGAATTGGGTGGAGATATGATATAGGCACCAGGCCTGTGAAGGCCCAGAGCTCCTTAGAGGACAGCAGGGCGAATCAGCACCAGGAGAGCATCCACCCAGTGATTGACAGCCCAGCATGGGGGTCATCGTGGAGAGGGTGCCAAGAGCATCCAAGGAAGGGGACAATCAGATGGGGAGGGGGCCACCCAGAGAGGGGAGGGAGGGCTTCCTTGTGGGTGTAGGTAGTGGCAGCAGAACATTTCAAGGTCAGATACAATAAACAGCAAGGGGTCAAATAACACAGAGAATATCAAGAATCAAGGGTTTTACTGTAGATCAGTGTCTTGGTTATTTTTCTCTGGTTGCTGAGACAAAATACCCAACATCCAAAATGAAGGGAGCAAAGATTTATTTAGCTCACAGTTTTTGGAGGTTTCAGTACATAATCAGCTAACTCCAAGGCAAGGTGGTGCAACAGAGAAGCAACAGTTCATGGCAGCAGATGATACAAAGTAACAAGAGCAAAAGGTGGGGGACATGCTTCTTAGACTGTATGCAAGATACCTGACCTAGGGCAGGTGTAGTACTCACATCTTCAATCCTACCACTAGACAATGAACCAATCATAAATTTTAGATTCTGTCACCCACAAAAACCTGCCCTCTGTGACCACATGAGGCTTTGGGGTAACATCCAGACACAAACAATGATATTCTAAATGCAAAAGGCACTTAGTCCATATCTAAGAGTGGCCAAAATACTAACAGTTTCAGCCTTACTGAAAAGCCCAAGTCCCAAGTCTCCTCCAAAATGTAAGGCAAACATCTGTGAGCCCCTGAAAAAACTGAAATAAAGTTAAACATGTATAAAATTCAATGGCACAAAACAAACATTTCCATTCCAAAAATTACAAACAAGAGGACTGGAACCAAAGCAAGTTCAAAATACAACAGAACAAACATTAAGACCTGTAGTTCCATGTTTAGCATCCAAGGCAATCTGTGACAAGTTGTGAGCTCCACAGTGCTTGAGTGGCTCTCCCTCTAAGCACCTCTGGTGGTTGTAGCCCCCATGGCTTCTCTCTTGTGCTGGCTTTGCTCTGTCCTTGCAGGTTTCCTCAGACAATCCACATTCTTAGCTTCTTCAAACTTCTGGGGTTTCCACTAAATTTTGGCTTCACCTTCACAACTTCTCACACTGCCCTCCATGGGGCACAATACCTGGCCTCCCGGGCCTTCTGAAATTGAGGTGGAAGCCTTCTTAACCCCACCACTCTTGTATTCTGCATGCAGCTAAAACTAGTGCCATATGTATGCTGCCACTGCCTGCTGCCAGCTGAAGCAGTAGCCAGGTTTCTTTCTCTCTTGACTGTAGGGGTCAGGTACATGGATTGTTGAGCACTCTGAATCCAATTCTGATTTCCTATGCTGCTGCCATTATGGAACATGGTACTCTGTAACTTTCTTTTCAGGGCAAAGTTTTTCACATTTGCAATTTAGAAGCTGAAAAGGGTGGCAACTTACTGCTTCTTGTGATGCCTTAAGGCCATCTTTTTTATTCTGTGCATTCTCAGCAATCAAGATATTCTCTGCTCTATCTTTGCAGTCCACAGTTTTACTAAGTTTCCCTTCTGGTCAAGCTCACAATATTTAAATCATCTTGCTGGGCTCTTTGCTTTTGATTCTCAACATAGATCTGGTTAAAAGCCCCCAACAGCAGCCATGCCACAGTCTCAACATTTGACTACTCTGCAATTTCTTCTGTCAGAGTAGTCTTCCACCTTTAATCTCAGTCTCAGGCAAGGTCCCTGGACATGAGTAAAATGCAGATGGTGTGGGGACCACACAGAGAGGGGAGGGCTTCCTTGAGGGTGTAGGTAGTGGCAGCAGAACATTTCAAGGTCAGATACAATAAACAGCAAGGGGTCAAATAACACAGAGAATATCAAGAATCAAGGGTTTTACTGTAGATCAGTGTCTTGGTTATTTTTCTCTCATTGCTGAGACAAAATACCCAACATCCAAAATGAAGGGAGCAAAGATTTATTTAGCTCACAGTTTTTGGAGGTTTCAGTCTATAATCAGCTAACTCCAAGCCACAGCATACATTTCTGGAGTCCAGCAGCCAATGCAGTCTTTCTTCATAACAGAAATCTCCCAAGCCTGGTGTTTACCAGTTTTCTGATCTTCTGAACTCTAACCAGAATCTCCTATACAGAACAACCTAAGGCATTCTAGCTTTACTCTTTCAGCAGACATTTCTGAACCTTTCCAAACTCTTCCTACAAGCCATTCCCAAAGGCTCTTGAACCACATGGTCAGACATAGTCACAGTAATGGCCCCACTCTTGGTACCAAATTCTGTCTTAGTTACTTTTTCTCTCATTGCTGAGACAAAATACTCAACACCCAAAGTTAAAGGAGGAAAGGTTTGTTTAGCTTACAGTTTGTGGAGGTTTCAGTCCATAATCAGCTGGCTCCACAGCAGGGTGACATGGTGAGGGGCAACCATTCAAGGTAACAGAGGACAACAAAAGCAGTGGGAGTGAAGAATGAGTGGAAAGCAAGCCTCTTTTCCTCCTTATATTGTAAGCAGGCTACTTGCCTTAGGATAGGTCCTTTACACACTAGGATGTAGAACTACTGAGTCAGTTAAGCTTCTAAATTTCTCAAGTTGACACAGTCAGTTACTACAATGAGAAATGCATTCTAACAATCAGCACCTACATCTTTGTCTCCAATACCATTATCCCTAACTACAAAAAAAAAAAAAAAACTATGGCTGCTTGAAGAAAGGGATGATTCCAAAGCTGGGACATTAAAAACAGGAGTTTAAAACATCTAATTGTGCTAGAATGTAAACAATAGTTCAGAGAATGATAGGGATATGCCAAGAAGACCCCAAAGACAGAGGGCTCTCCCTGACCAAAACTCTCACAAGCTTAAAACCAAAGGAAATGATTCTCTTAACAGATTATAACTTATGCATAAGAGTGGACCCCTGTAAGTCTGAACCGTCATAAAGAAATGGTGGGGAACTTCATGAAGAAAATTACTAAATGGATACTGATTACACAGGGGAAAAAAGGCCTTCACAGTACAGAGGGGTACAGCACTTCACGTAATCCAGTTCATACTCTAATTCATGACATCAGTTAAAATCACATGCATCTGACAAGAAGCAATGTGTTATTTAAATCTACTTTGGGTTTAAGTTTGTTGTTCTATTTATATTTTTTTGGCACATTAAGGGGAGGTTGCCATAGTTAAATGTCAGTGTTTAAATTTCCCTGGTAGTTACTATGTCCTTTGCAGCTATTTACACAAAAGGATAATTTTATATTTTAAATTAAAAATTCAAATGAACAGGACTGTATTTTCAAAATACTATCAAGGAGTCCACAAGCCAAAGATGTGAGGATCACTGTTCTAGAACATTATTGGGTATCTGCAGAATTGGGGATCAGTGAGAACATTTTTTCTGCCAATGCACTCTGTCCTCCTTATTCAAGGAAATGAACTATGGGTTCATTTCTTTATTCTCCACTTAAAATTTCTTCTTCTGTGTCAGACTTACAGGAAGAAAGAAAATGTAAGTCTTCTGTCACCTTAAAATGTGCCTGATTTAGAAGCGCTATACAACCATGGTCTTCAGAAGCTTACATGGACATCTCACAAGTGGATGCAGCTATTAGGATCTGTGGATTTTTTTCCAGTGTGAGAGGATCCAATTCTCACAGTTTCTGAACTCCTGCCACACAAAGTAAATTCAACACTGAAATACACCACTGTAGTCTTCATTTTCAGTGAGAAAACATACCAAGCAATGTATTTTGCAACTTTCATTCTGGTTCTTCTGAACTACCAGACACATTACGGGAACACTACAGGTGCTTAATAAAATTCTGCCAAGTAAATTTCTAAATTACCAAATGAATTTAGGGCATCATAAGAAGGGTGGTCAACTTATATGTGCCCAAATAGAGGATGCTATTTATCAAATCACACTTGTAGATATCTAAAAGGTAAATCATACTCATAGATATATAGAAGGTATCTACCCAAGTTACCTCTTATGGACACAACAGACGTTAAGAATTATGATTTCCTAAAACAGAGGATCAAATACAAATTTTTTTAAAAATGAAGCCTGAATATCACACTGCTATTAATAATTGTTTAGTGAGAACTAAATAGTTTTGTAGTATAAATAAGTACAACTAAAGTATTTAAGGACTATTTTCCACTCATCTCTTAACATTTGTATTTCTGCACACACTTTAAATATATAATAACATTGCAGCACAGGAACAGAGGTGCTCATCTCTATGAATTATAACTATCTATGCATATGTATATATATACAGTGGAGGCATACACTAAAATATTTTTACTTATAATGACTCACAATAAAAAACACTGGAGAACACTCGAGAAAAGAGATGGGAGGATGAGACAGAAAGAGGAACAGTATGAGTATCAGGGGTTTCTGGAGAGGGTCAGGAAGACAAAGCTGGTGGTCATGACATACATCAAGTGACGGAGTGGAAACAGAGCGTAGAGGAAATTGTTTGTGCATGTTACGGTCACGGCACTACTAGAACTCGGGGTGCACGGGCCATGCAGGAGTGGAAAAGGAAAGTATTAAGGATGCCTGAAAGGATTTGGGCCTGCGCTGCTGTGTGTACCCTGGGTGATATTTGCCAAGGGCTGGAACAACAGCATAGGATATTGAGGGGATGGGATATCAGCGTCCTGTGTAGGTGACGTGCAATTTGAGTCTGCAGTTCTAGGAAGTATTCTTCACAGTAACTCCACCGTCATTTGGCAGAGTTTGCACTTGCTCGTGCTGCAGCCTCAACCAAGCTCTCCCTCCAGCGTTCTTAGCACCGTCACTGAGGCTGTAGGTCAACATTCACTTGCTTGCTTATACTGTAGATCTGATCTCTGACTGTACCTCTCATCTCCGAGCTATCAGCACCTACACTGTGGCTGCAGTGAGTCCTAAAGACACTCGGTCCATTGCTCCCTTCACGTGGGCTCCTCTTGGCTCTTCCTCTAGCATTCTAACTATTCCCAAGAAGCACCGTCTCTATAGTCTCCCAGTGCCCTGCAGATTCTCCTCCTGACTCCAGCATGACTGGATCACATATTTCTAACAATCCTTGTGCTATGGCTACTGTCTGCTACCTTTCCTTAGATACCGGTCACTGAAGGCTGAGATTGGATCTTATCTAACTTTTAACCTCAAGCATCGATCTTAATGCCTGAAATGTAATGACTGACCATCAAGGCTGCAGAAAACAGAACTGCTCAAATAAAATGAACTGCTTTGACACCAATTAAAAAGATTTACCCTAAATCTATGCTAATATACAACTCATTGACACTCAAAAATCCAAGTCAACAGATGAGCTAAAGGAGATGATTTTAAAACTGGAAGTTATTAAACAGTGTATCCATTGTACATAGTTTGTATCCATTGGTAATTCTATTCCAAGCAGTGCTGTCTACATATCTTCTTTTTTTCCTATGAAAGTCAAGGGAAGAAATTAATTCTGCTTTCCTGGCCACAGTGGTCTCTGATCAAGTACACTTCTAGAACAGTGCGGCGTAAATTAGAGATGAGCAGCTGGAGAGTGAGTGTGAAAGGAACCAAGACGTGACTAAGAAGAAGTGAGAGGACAGCATGTCTCTGTTTTGTTCTTTGTCACTGTTTTATTCTGAAAACAGGCTCTGCTGGTGTAAAAACAGCTCTGTCACATATAAACCTGGCTTCCTGGAAAGCCAGGGAAAAAATATTCATATGCCATAAAGAGACAAAGTAAAATTCTTTTTATAACTTCTTTTTCAAAGGAGATACAGCTCCCAGAAATTCCTCCTGAACGTAAATCCTCACGACATGGCTGTGGGTGTCTGATGTTCATGGAAATCCCCTGACATGACTTGTGGTTTGAGGACAGCTGCTCGCTTCGACTCAGAGGTAGCAACAGAACTGAGAGGTGCTCTTCAAATACTGATTCAGTGTGAATGTACACCTGTTTTACTGTTTTACTTTTCTCTTTCTAATAATTCCTTGCCATGATGTTAATTAGGCACAATAAAATTTCTAGGAGGAAAAACACAGCCAGCATCACTAGCCCAGAAGCAGGAGCTCTATTGAAAGGCAGGTGACTGGCAGAGATTCTGATCCTGGTCTAGGACCCTGCTGTCCCCAGCCCCTTCTGCTACAGCTGCCCCCTGCCAGATATGCACTGTGTCAACAGTGCTAGACTTCCAGAGCTTCTGATAAAACACGTGAAATAGCTTATTCATTATCTTACATTACTTAATAGTTGAACATTAAAATAATAGTTTAGCAACACTGTGCTAAATAAAATGTAATATTGAAATGAATTTCATCTGTTGTCCTTTTTATTTTATTAAGGAAGTTACTTGAAAATGTAAAATACATATGTGATTGGCAATCATGCTTTTTACTATATTTCTATTGTAAATAAATTATTGAACATACTCTACTATATGTAGTAATGCATAATATTTATAATATGATCTTATGTTAAGTATAGTATGCTGTATATTATTACATACCTAATTTTCTATAATAATATTGCATGATGACTTATGTTAACATTTTGTATGCATTGTTACATATGATATAAATATATATTGCATACTTTTGATTATTTTATGAAACATTTGTCCACAGGGTATCTTTTCATTGCTGTTTTTAATTTAGATTACAATGAATCATGCTTTTGTCTTTCTCACAAACGTGCAGAAAATCTTCCAGGAATAATCAGGAATACAAATAAAAACCAGAAATGCTCACATATTTTTGGAAAAGCAGCAATGTCCCCTATGCTACTCAGCAGCAGAAGCAGCAGAGAGGGTCTCATAATGCAGGGTGTGGGTGTATGTGGAGCAAAGACTCACAGCTGTGTTTCCCAAACCAAACACAGCATCCCTGCCAGCTCAGCTCTGCAGAAACGCCACTCACTGCAAGGTGGGGGAGCTCCCAAGCCTGCCACCGTGCTTTAATTAACTCACTGCACTGCAATGGGCAGCCCAGAAAACAAGAAGTAAAAAACACAGAAAATAAAACAAAAGGCCTCAGAGATCAGGTGGATTTGACAGACTCTCACCCTGATAGGGAGAGAGTCCCTACCTGAGCCTGGGGTGTGCAGGGACCTGTCCCGCCAGCCACATCCACACAGCCTTGTGAGGTTAGAATTTGGAGGAAGATGTATGGGAGCTTTCTGTTTTGAATGAAAGGCAAAGAGCTGTAGGATTCTTTCATCCTTTCCACCCCTCGTCCTTTAGGTGACATGTTTCTCAACAGTTTCGGAGGCAGTGCGATAAGCATGCACGTGCCACACTGGCTTGGGGCCACCAGAGCCATCCAAAGCCATCTAATAATGGTGCATCCCCAGAAAGGGACTCTGCCAAGACAGAAAATATGCAGGACTTCTCACTCCCACTGCCGGTCTGGGGCAGGCTGACTTTCACAGAGAGCACTTACGCTATCACTCTGTACTCTAGTGAGCACGATTTGATCTATTTTTGCTCATACACATGAAACAGAGAGCTGTGTTATTTATAACAGGCTTCTGTTTGAACTTGTTCTGGTTGTTTTACGAAGTCTGTGTTCCATGCAGTACTAAAGGAGTAAAGACCACTCAGGAAGATGAGACATTGGGAGAAGTAACAGTAAATCCAGTGCCTCTCTGGGACTTTGCCAGGGCCACCTAATATTATTTATTTGCTACTCATGAAAATACACCCAGCTTCATTATCTGTCTCATAAAACCAACGCTCCAAGTGGGTGGAATGAGATGAGCCTCATGTCTGTGTCTGATCTAAACATCTTTGAGGCTTAATAATAAAGCTTTCAAAGGCTGTGCCTGCTTCCAAGTCTCCCTCTCACCAGTATTATTCTTCTTTTCTTTTGGATGTGACAGCCAGTGGCTCGTGTAGTTTGCATAATAGATGGTGAAAACTTTCAGGGAAAGGGAGAGAAGGAAGAATTAACCAATTCGATTTTCTCTAGTCTAAAAATCTCTTCAAACTGCCACTTTCTCTAACAAGGGACAATCCATACCTACATGATTACTTTGTGGAGACAAAATACCTGAGCAGTTTAGTGAATATAAGAACATAAAGCTATCTGTGCATGTCAACTGTGGACAAGTGCACCATGTTCATAACGTGAACATTTGTAATAATGTTCAAACAGGCAATGACATAGACACACAATGCTGAAGTTTATAACCCTAAAGTTTAAATCTGGCTCCATTAACAATGTCTGAACAGGGATGGATGGTCTATTGTCACAACCAAACAACAGGAGAAATGGACTATTACAAGAGGTGGATTTATCAAATATGAGATTCTGCGACTTGGACATTTCCCCAAAATAACTTTGGAAACCACACTTTTGAATAATGTGATTTCAACACATGATGCAATAATGACCTGTCATCAGAAAACCTAGCATGTGTTTGGCCAGGTGAGGGACCTGGACACAACTTCACATTTATATTCCTTCAGTGAGCACTGCATTACGAGGCCCAGCTTCAGTCAACAAACCTTTAATAGCAGTCATCATTTCTGATAAGGTTATGGCTGGAAGCATTTGCAAACTGTTTTGGGTTCAATCCATTTACTTAAAATGAGGAGTGCTCTAAGTTGGTAATTTTTAATTAAGCCTCCTTCAAAAAACCATTAGTGATGGCATCATACTCCCCAGGATCCATGAGAAGAAACATGCAGCAGGCAGGCAGCCCCCTCAGCCAAGCATTAACTGTAAAATACAAACTCCTCAGAGAATTTCCATTCTCGATAGCCTTTAAGCTGCATGGTATCTCCAAGCCACAAACACATTTATTCCAGCTAAGCATAAGCATCACTCTCCCAAACAAAGACTGCAGGCTCTGTTTTACATGTGCCCCCCACTATCTAGATTAACCTGTAAGTGCGAGAGGCAGGATCAGTGCTCCAAGGTCCTTTCGGTGTGTGACATTGTGGCAGGAGGGAGAAGACGACCCAGGTGACCCTCTCCAAACTCCTAAGCAGATCAATGTCACCTCACCCCGGAGGCACCACCCCCAAGTAGACAACATATCAAAACTGCCACAAAAGTTACCTGTCACAGGGCATCACCTCAGGATACAAAGCTCACTGCTGACCTAGCATCTAACTTGGCATCAGAAATTTTGTACTGTGTTTTACAGTAATTACTCAGATTTTTAAAACTGAAACGCGAATTATTTTACCCCGTTGAAAATTTTAAACATTGCAGATGCCAAACTACTTCATGGTGAAAATTATTCATTCCTTAAGTATTTATTAGTTTATTTGGGCCCATAAGCCATAATAACATAACCAAAAAGTGCCCAAGGGAACATGACCATACATTGTTTTTATTGTAAAACATAAAAATATAACAAAATTAAAACTGTGTTTCTGATTTGAGAGAGAAGGAAATTCATCCCTTCCACTCTTATCACTGAGGTATAAGATATGCTAACAATGAAAATAAGCATAAAAACCCACCCTGCATTGTTTTAGGTCAGGGAGGACAAACATTTTAGAACTTCCAACAGCTGGATGCCGTACGCCTGCCACAGGCTCAGCACCTCTGCTTTAGGTCTACCTAGATGTTCTGAATTGGAATTCTACCGCTCCTGCAGAATCAAACCATTTTACCCCTACACTTGTTCATGCGTTCACCTCAACAAGCATTTGGGTGCCTGTTATATACCAAGTACTATTTTACTTGATTTTCAGGAGGTGCAATAGCAAAAATCCCTTCCCTTGTGAATAACACCTGCAGGGAGGGGCAGGAAGCAAGGAAATGTGATGAACAAACAGGTCCTGTAAGATGCTGGATGCTGGTAAAGGAGAATCCGACGCTGGAGGTAGAGCAGGATGAACCTTCAATGGCAAGGCTGGCGTGGAAAGACCTGAGGACAGTGCGAGGCACCTGGCTGATAGAAGGGACAGGCAGGACCCTTGGACAGGAGCTTGGCTGGGGTGCCAGAGAAGTGGGCAGACAGAGGGGCTGCAGCAGAGTGATCAAGGGGAGACAGAAGAGGGCAGGGGAAGCCAGGACAATGGGGCTGGACCCTACAGAAGCTTGGGCTCCAGAACTTTCCAGACACCAGCTTGTGCTCTGAGGACAATGGGGAGGCAGGGGAAGCCTCCAAGCAGGGAAGGCACATGAGAGGATCCGTGCTCCAAAGGATTATTCAGGGAACCTTGATGAGAAGAGACTTGCAAGAGAGCCAGCAAGGCAGAAGCAAGTGCACAAGTCTGGGGGTTGCTAGAACCATCCCTGGAGAGCCAATGGTGAGGAGGGCTGGATTCCTGATGCACCTTCAGATCTATGCTATAGATTGATAGACTGAATATAGGATTGTTGATAAATCGAGTATAAAGCAGACACAAGGGAGAAGTCAGGGTGTCACTTTCTTTATGCAATTGTCACCTTTTTGCCAAATCTAACTTAGCAATTCCCATTTCTGTGTGACACCACACACAAAACACCTACCACATAACACCTAACCTTCAGGAATTATCAGTAGATACAGTCATGCTTCCACTCACCCACACACTTCCTCTTGAGGGTGAACACTATGATGTTTTAAAAATCTTATCAGGTATTCCTCATTCAAATGTCCAGCATACTATGGGCCATCAAAACACTTTTGAAGAATAATCAAATCAATGAATACTGCAGGAATGAAGTTGGGTGCGCCTATACCTTCTGAGGATAACACAATGGTCCTCAGCAAACCACTGGGAAATCCTTGTTTCTCCTCAGACTATCTTGCCTTGTGGTGAATCCACCTTTATGACTCAGTCTACATACTGAAGCTCTTGTGCTTTCAAAATGAGCAAGCAATTCTTCTCCTACCCTGCTGACATAGGTCCCTGCTCCCTTGACTAATATTTCAGAAACATGTACTGAACACACAACAGTACTCATTAAACTGAGCTTATATTTAGGCAAAATTTGTTCAAACCAAAGTATAGTAGAAATGACAAGTATATATATATATTAGGTATATATTTGTGTGTGATATATGCAACTGTATGTTTATACAAATAAATTACATTTGGATGGCACCATAACACCCTCACTAAAAGAAATATTTTAGCTTCTGACACACAAGCACTAGGAAAGTGAAGGGGCCAGACAGATTACAGGCATTGGCATTTGTGATAAATTCCATGGGAAGTATTATGTTTAGACCCGCAGTTTCCACTTTTGCAACAGATCCCTCTGCACGGTAAGATTCTCCAGTGTAAGGGCTGTCCTGTCCAGCTGGAACGCACTGTTTCATACAAAGGCTTTGCTGAGAACACACTCAAGTGCTTATAGTTGCAGAGAGGCTAAAAAAATTAGTGAATCCAGAGTGCTCTGCAGAGTGATGTGCGGGAGGGGACAGCTACAAAACAGGAAGGTTTTCTTTTCTTTCTTTTTCTTTTTATATTAAAAGTACAAACAGCACTAGCACAAAGCTCATCAGAAGCTACCGTTTTGGATGGGAAGTAGAATTTGTTCTTGTATTCAGGCGTCTTTCATGATGAAAGCGACAGATGTGGTCACCAACTCTGGTGTTTTGTCTGTTTATACACAGACATGTAAGGCAAGCACCCACCCACCAATCTTGGGGACAGCTCTCACTGCAGAGCTGGCCAAGCACAGATGCTTCAGATTTGGGAGTCCTAGATTGGGTCTGGTCATTTAAAATCCTCTCTCCATCTGCAGAGAGTGTATCTGTGTGTGCAATGCTACTGTGTTACTGTATCCAGGATTTTTTGATGGCTTGGCCTCCCTACTCAAGAAAAGGAATGGTCAGCTGACTCAACTTGCCTGGAATGGTAGCCACACACCCACAGCAGGACACACAGCAAGACAGGCAAGCGTGGAGCCGCTGAGAGACGGGTCAAGAAGTCCACAAGCAGCACTGTCTGGTTCTTAGCAGAAAGCGTCCTGTGTTCGTGGGACCAACTGCCTCCCTCAAGCCCTCCACCAACGTTCTACAGCAGCCCGGTCCTAAACTAGGTGTATTCTGGGGAATAAAGCAAGGAATCTGTTCCTAGCATTGGTCCAAGAATTTCTGCCAAGAGAAGCAGCTATGACATGAGTAGAGAAGCAGAGAAGAGGGAGATTCACAGTGACCCATGCAGGGGGATGGGATGAGTCTAATGGGACAGCTGGGGACAGGCAAGTGCAATGCAGTGGTCTGTCTCTGAGCTGAGACAAGGTTAGTATCCAGCCTGCATAAAATCCAAATCGAATTTTAAAAACTTTTAGTCAAATGATGAATAAAGAAAACCTACTTAAAATGTATGGCTGAATATGATTTTGCTTAATGAATAGGCTATAACCAGCTCTAGAGATTACACTAGAAAATTACAACACATGCAACTACAACTTTGAAGTACAGTTTCTTAGAATGATAAATAGAATCACAAAACTGCTTCACATTAAAAAGCAATTCAATATTAACAACAGCATACAGCTCAACCTAATGAAGTTTAAAACTCATACAGATTTCTTACTATCTTACTTTGCTATTAGGTCTTGGTTTTCGAAGACCTAACTCCAAGTCAAGACTTCCTCCTACAGAAAGCTTACAAATAAACCAGGCATGGTGGTGCATGCCTGTAACCTCTGCATTCTGGGAGGCTGAGGCATGAAGATCACATAGAGAGATTCTGTTTTAAAATTTAAAAAAATATTAAAAGAACTAGGGATGTAACTCAGTAAAAGGAAAATCTACATATAAGACAGACTCTGTGTCTTGGGAACCAATCCCAAGTGAATATACAGAGATAGAGACCCACATACAGAAAAGCTGAGAGCAGAAGCTGCCTTTTTATAGTAATTGGAATGTCTGGTCACACTATTTAAAGCCCATCCTTGGTTTCCTTAAAAAGTAGGTTGTTCTATTTTATTTCAAGTATCACTTTGATGCTTCTGTTTTAATAAACCACTAGTGAACTTGTATAACACTCACCAACAATGAATGTGGTACCTACCGTTTATCCTGGATTAGGATTATTGTTTTAACTCTTTTGTTGAATTATATTAACAATGGGAGGAGGGCAGATGAAATTTACATCTCCTGAGCTATCACAATTGTACCTCTTTCCCTGAATTAGGGTATCAGTGATTGAGGTCTCCTGCTGAGTTTCTCGGGGCAGCTGATATTATAATGAATATGAAACACTCCCCAGTCTCAGTGGCTGGAGGTGGTAAGAGGTGATTGCTTCCTGTCACTTAAGGCCACCAGAAGGAACTCTGCTCATTGATTATGTGGGGACCAGGGATGACACAAAGGCCACTGCCTCCTGCCACAACTGTGCCAAAGACAAGTCACAGCTTGCAAGACCAGGAACAATTAAATCTTCCTGCTATTTGCTTGCATCAGCGCCCATAGCTCAGCGCCCAGGTCTATTTACAGTGGGGACCCAGCCAGCGCAGGGAGAGGAAGTGCTTTGGGAAGGGCAAACAAATGACCATATTTTGTGACCAGTATGGATACCTAATGCTTTTCCGGGAGAAAGAACAGGTCTGTTTCCCTGTTCTGAAATGAGAGATCTTGTGTGTGTGTGTGTGCACATTCACGTATAAATCAACTCAAACGAAAAGAGCTAAGCTCCCTTGTTACAATTAGGATGCCATCCATGAACACTAAACAAATTATCACACTTGAGTGCAAAAGATGACCTAATAATTCTGAGTAAACTTCAGAGCATCCACCCCTCTCTCAGTCCCAACCCAGCCATAAACAGAAGTATTCCTTTAGGAACAGTCATGTATGAAGATGAACTAAAAAATTCACCTGTTGGTCCATCTTTGAAAACTTACGTGCTTGTATTCTCAGCAAACATAATTTGATGTTTTCTTCAGGTTGACTAATTTTAGCTCTGAATGTAAGTAAGCACAATACTCAGACTTGGCAAAGAAAGTCCAAAAACAGTTTCAAGGCACAGTTCATGGTGGTCACTTTTCCTAATACAAAATCTCAGAATAGATGACAGTTTCAAAACAGCCAAAGGAGATAGAGAACATGAGATCTTGATCCACTAAATCCCTATAATGTGATCTCTAACTACAGAAAATGAAGTTATTTTTGAAGTGCTTTGAGGCAAATGCTATTAGCTTATTTCCCCATTAGGTACAAATGAATAGGAAAAATTACTCTGCATATCTATTAACAGATGTCATTCTTTGAAATACCTGAAGCAAAAAGAAGACAAAATTGATAAATAATAAGGATTTGATCTAAAATGAGAAAAAGGAAAAAAGAATCTTCTGGAATTTTTTAAGATAACAATTGAGTTACTACTGCTTGGTTTAATAATGGGAGGGATTTGCATGGATTCTATGACAGTTGAGACAACAGGACTCCAGAAAAATCTGCAGGTGAAACTCAAGAAAGGAATTCAGACAATCATATTCTGTGCAGACTTAAGGGACATTCAATGCAGAAACTTGTTTTCAGGTTCACAGAAGATCTAGCTTTGAAATCCTACACGCATCGCTTCCATAGACTATTCCACACTATGATTTTATGATTGAAGTCCAGCAGTAGCACACTCTCAATGTTTTCTTTTTTATCTTTTCTTTTGTATGTAGCTATTATTTCAGCCAGATAAATGCTAAGACATACGAGCACTCAGTTTTTTTACATGCTTGATCTATAACAATATATGATAGAGTTTTTATTGGAGGAAATCATTTGACACTAGTATCTTCAGAATCAAAGAGGGAAAGTTCCAGGATTTAGTGAGCACTTAGCTACCACACACAGCTCACCAGCACAACCTCACACACTCACAGAAGAGATGCCGCTACCTTCTTTACAGACAAAGGGAGACTCAGTGGAGATGAGGTACGATGGTGACGTATGCAAAGCCATTAAGTAGTCGAGTGGAATTAAATCTCAGATCTATGGGCCCCAGAACCTGTCCACATTTCAGGATTCTCACTTCTGTTCACTTAAAACTATGTTAAAGCTTTAGATTTTGAGATTTCATTGCTTTGTATCATACCACAACTAGTGAACAAATTAAGACTTCCATGCCTTTCTCTGTAGCTACTCAGGAGGAAATAGGTCAGACTGAGGCATCTGTTTCTAAAGGAGGAGAGGTGGGAGAAAAGGAGGGGTAAAGGGATAGGGAGCCAGCACCCAAAGCACTTAGGAGATGACACGGCACGGAGGGACAAGACCAGGCCACCTCGGCGGGTCACTGAGTCCACATTTACCGACTCTACAACCTTCAGCAAGTCACCTCTCAACGCTTCAGTCTGCTTATTAGTCATTATGATCTGATGGCCGTGCACTTTACATTATGATCCCACTTAGGATTAAAGGAGACATAAAGTGTTTTCACTGAGAAAAGTCTTCCCAAAACCTACACTACTTTTAACATCAATTTTGATCCACAAAGAACTTTCTAACATTAGACTCTCAAAAGCTCACACCGTGCAGTGTAAACGCTGAACCTGTCTAGAGACTTCATCTGGAGGCCCGAGTGTGCACAAAGTTCACCTGGGCGTACCAGCTCCTGGCAGTTACCACTATTTTAACTAGTGTGAGCCTTTCCTGGTTATTTGTTCTTTTATTTTTATTCTCCTTCCAGATGCTCATTAACTAACTAAAAGAAAATCTTGCTGAGATAAGACCATTGCTGGAAAGAGAAGAAACTGTCGCTTGACAGGACAGGCCAGAGCCAGTGAGGCGAGCAGAGGCGTCTGGGGCTCGATTGTTCGGCCGTCCCCAGAGCACAGTGCGGGGAACTGGTCCCTGTGGGACAGACAGGAAGGGCCCGACCAAATGCCTTGGTGTCCATGGCCCCTTGTGAGACAGTCTGCCTCTGTTTTATTTTATTGCTACCCTGTGACCAAAATAGTTATACGCATTAAAAACTGAACCTGAGAAGTTTGATAGTTCCAATTCAATTAGTCATTTTTGGCAACTGTACTACCTCAGTAAGCAAAAATAACAAAAAACAACATCAAGGAAGAATTTATTACTAACCCGTATTCCCCTTTCCCTGCAAGGTTAGACATCAAAGTCAGGTGCAATGTGTATGTGTGCGTATTTGCATCTGTACATAAATGTATAATTTTGAGGAAAAAAAGAAGGAAAGATAGGAGCAAGTGATAGGTACAGTGTGGAAAGAAAAAAGAAAAGGAAAAGAAAAAAGCACTGGCATGGCAGACTATCTTAAAACTGATCTCCCATCAAACCGTAAATGTCTTCTTATTCCAAACTCTTGTTCCCATTCCTCAGAGAAGAAAAATCTAAGGAGCATTAACGTATCTGGAGAGAAAGTTACTGGCAATGGAATTCTTCCAATAAAGCGTTGGCCTCGAATCAAAGATAGCACTCGCCACCTTGCAAATGCTTAATACAGTTTGCAACTGCCGTTTTCCCTTTGCCTGGCACTTCCCCAGTGTCACCATCCCCACAGACCAAGCATACTACGTGTGCCCACCAGTACCGCGGGTGGGCGGCTCGCTGACCCACCCCAGAAAGCACAGCTTGCTGAGAGTTGGGGCCCACGGCTCTCTTTTCCATAGAACACTGCGGAGGTTACTGCACTTTGGGCTCATGCTTGATACCTTAGGATATACTCCCTGCACCGCGCAAATCTCGGGGTGCGGTATTTTCACTGTCTTCTCCAGGAGTGGCATCTCTGGAGCACAAGCTTGGAGGGAATTTTCATTACTGTATTCAGTTCTGTCGAGTTGACGTTGCCCTTCCCTTGAATTTATTTTATCTTCAGCGTCATCTCTAGCCAATCAGATCACTGTCACTATCCCCTCTTTGAAACGTCATCTCCTTGCCCTTCCCACAAGTTAATTTATTGAACTACATTTTTGCTGAGCATTCTTCACAATGTCTGCATCCATCCCCTTAAATGAAGGTGTGGCTTCACCTGGCCCTTTTAGCTCTTCTGCAGATCAACTTTACAAGTCTTCATGAGGCAAGCTCATTTGCACCCCAAATTCTAGTATCGCTGGTACAGTGGTAACTGCCAACTATTGCCCAGTTTCCATTTTTCCTACGTTCCAGGCATCCAATGGATGTGGAATTGCATTAATTGCCCAATATCCAACATAGCCCCCAAGCACCTAATTGCGGTGAAACCATCTCATTCATCTCCAAACCTCTCCTTTTCCTGTGTTCTTTCCTGTGTTGGGTAATCCTGCCACGGTCAGAATCACAGGTGTCACTCTCTTTTTCTTTTATGCCCTCAGATTGTGAGTTACCAAATTCCATTTTCCTATCCCTAAAATATTTTTAAAATGTACGCTTTCATCTCTCTCCCAACTTTCACTCTGTATCCAGCTCAGTTTGCTTCTGGTCTGTCTTTCCCAGTGTTGCCAAAAGCATTCCTTCCACTTGCTTGAAAGCCTTCCATGGCTCCCTGAGGCTTTCAGAATAAAGTCTAGATTTTTTTTAAAATAGCATATAAAACTTTTCCCATTAAAAGCACTCCTATAAGAAGTGATAAAATGCTTTATTGCAAAATTTCCAGAGTCCGGCTTGCAACTGTCTTAATTGCTTAGTTTTGGCCAAGATAAAGAGCTTCCAAGTCCTGTGAAGGTCACTGCTGCCCTTATGTGAAATTCAGAAGAAACCAGTGCTGCCACTAGGAAATCCGATGAGGAAAATAATGTCCCTCCGTATTCTTGGTCCCTTCAAAATAACAGGGCTTGTCAAGTGACAAGCCTTCCAAAGCACTAGATGAAGGGTGTTTTCTTAACATAAAGCCAACTCATTAAAGTGAGCTTCCCTAACTGCATAGACAACATCAGACTTAAGAAATAATATTGAAAGGAAGTGTTGCCTGGTCACCCATTCACTGTGGCCAGTGATGAGGGCAGCTGTGCTGCTGTTTATTCCACAGAGATAGGGGGCATTTTAGAATCTGGTGTGCACTGGTATGAATCCAGGCAGTACACAGAAAGTACAGCTAACATGCACAATAAATGTGAATGGAAAGCATTGTGAGCGTTGGTCTGCAGAAAGAGAAAGCTGGCTTTCTGTTAGCTTCTGCACCTGACACAGATCCCTCTTCCTGAGTGCAGTGGTCGCTACACCTGCCTTGGGTAGCAGCAACACTGTGTTATGTATGCCCAACCTTTATTTTACAAGTGAAAACATCATTTCCTCAAACAAGAGGGGTTCCCAGACAAGTAATTATTCATAGCAATGTTTACTACAAAACATATGCCTAGTGTCCTATGTTACAGCTTAAAAATGAAATGAACACTTTTCAGAAATGCGTATGTCTCCAGCAAAAAAAATTAATAGAGATCATTATTGCCCTCCTGGAGGAATACAGATCAACTCTAAATATATCTGACACTTCTGAAATAATGTAGTGTTCCCACTAATCGCATCTTCAAGTATTTCAGATTGTGAGCCACACCAAGATGGTTTATTTCAGTGTGGGGATTTTTCTTACATCCAAACATCATAATTTCATTAAAATGATTCTTCAGTGTAAACAGCATATGATTTTTCATTAAAAAATGAAGTAGGAGGGCCAGGGGTTTAGCTCAGTGGCATAAGCGCCTGCCTGGCAAGCACGAGGTCATGAGTCGATCCCCAGTACCAAAAAAAAAAAAAAAAAAGAAATTTGTTTTTTGGGGAAAAAAATGAATATAAGGTTGGGGTTTATAATTAGCCAAAATCTATTCTTTCAGGAAATATATATGCTTAGTATCGGTATCTGATTCTGTAGTTTATTTTGTATTTTTATAACCTATATTAATTATGTTTTTATGGAGAGGATTCTATTATTAACAATATTCAGCAATTTTATTCAGGAAAACTAAAAATTAGAAAAACACTTTGGAGCCTTGGGGTGTTGAAGCCTGGTTTGGAGCTTCGATGTTGAAGCCTGGTGATTTGTATGAACTCAGCCCCACAGCGGAAGGAGGGGAAAGGACTCGGGAAAGGAATGGGGGTAAAAGGTCTTATTGCCTCTGAAGATTTTGGAAGCTTTTAAAAGTTGGAGACTGCAGTGATTGAGACACAGAAGGTAGGTAAAGAATTCATAGTGGATAACCACCTGGTCACCACTGGTTCATTTGCTTACAGATGACAGCAAGAACACATTCAGTAGGTTTGAATTTAATTATAGATTTTAGTACATGATTCAAAACACTAATATTCTCTTTCTATTGCTGCAGAAACTTGCAAACTATTTCATTTATAAAATCTTCAGGTTCACAATCACCCTCAGATAAATTATAAATTTCCTTTTCCTTTCTGTGCTCACATTCTCCATCAGATTTGTGACCTTACTCTGCATTTCCATAAATTGCATTATAAATCAGCAAACACACATCTGCTCGGATAGAAAGTTCTTCCACTGGCGCAGCTCTCGGGAGCAGCTGCAGCTTCAGAGGCTGCACATAAACTTGCGGTCACGGCCTCTCCTCGCCTGTGCTTTCTACAGAGCCAAGTACTAGGAAGGACATGTTACTCAGAAACACAAGGTGAAGCCAAATGATCTGTGGTGAAGACAAACCCCCTTGTTTAATAAACATGAAAACAAGCACACTTCTCACTGAAAGCCATGACAGGCGCCCATCCTCACTTTTCATATATAATATATCAGTTATGTAGACAAATAAACTCACTTGAAAGGAAAATGTCATGGTCTTAACTGTATCCCCTCAAAATACATCATCAATCTGTAACCTCTGATGTGCCCATCTCTGAAAATAGGGCTTTTAAGAAGATAACTGCATGAGGCCCTAATGCAATGACACTGGAGTCCTCAAGAATAGCTAATAGTCCTTAAAAGAATATCAGGGGTCACCACTCCTCCCTCAATCCATGCTCAGGCCAGAAGAAAGGCCTCCTGGCCACCGGGAGAAGGTACTACCTGCCAGCCAAGGAGGAAAGACCCACCAGAAACCAACACCCCGGGCACCATCTTAAACGTCATCTCTTCCAGATGTGTGGGAAGACAAGCGTGTTGCTTAGACCTCAAGCATTTTCTAACAGCTGGGCAGACTTTGCTGAGTCGGTTACCTCACTAAAACACTGGAAAGAGGGCTGATAATGCTTTGCATCAGTCCATCTCATTATGAAAATTAACAGTTTTTCATGACACCAATTTTTAAACTTCAGTCCAATATTCTATTATCAGTTTCATCAATATCATAGAAATACCAAATCTTCCCGTTATATAGTAGTGTTCAAACTTCGCAATTGTGACCCACAATAGTGTTAGTTTGCACATATGTGTGTGAAGAATATACTGTACATTTATATTTATCTATATATATACTTTTCCCAATGATCAGATTAATGTTAATTTTTCTAATTAATGAATTATATGAGATGTGTTCTGTCAAACATATTTTAAAGGAAAAAAGGTGTGAGTGTGTGTGTGTGTGTGCTTTAAATCCATTTAAAAGCCAGGTATGGCTGAATATCTGAGCAGTTCTTCTTACCTGTAGTATCCAAAATGTCTCATAGCTACAATTTCCTTTTTGCCAGTAGCATACCAAAGTCCTTTAAAGTATATATAAAGTTAAAGAAAATTTTCTCTGCCTCTCCCTCTTCTCTCTCATCTATCTCTCTCTCATCTCTCTCTCTGTCTCTGTCTCTCACACACACTCACACACGGAGCCTAAGACTGAGGTGAATCCAACTCACTCAGATCCTGTTCAAAAGACTTCTCACACAATTTAAGTTGGTACAATTTAAGTTAGTGTTTTGTTAACTTGCATATAACAGAAAAATTTGTTTATATGATGCAACTCAAGTATAGATTCACATGTTCAGAGACCAAGTATGTGAATCCCAACTGAGGGTGCTTCCTCACGGGAGGAAGGAGAATCCCGTGGCATCTCAGATCAGTGAAAGATTGTGTGACTTGACAGGATTCAAAGAAAATGTTTGTGGTGAGAAATGGGTATCTCATTCCATTTCTTTTCATTGTACCTTTAAGATCCTGTGCTTGTAGCAATGAAAGGTTCAATGCAGACCTCTCTTGGCCTATGAGGAGCAAATAATGAGATGGAGATGATAATTAAAAGAAGACAATGAACATGTGGATGGTGCTGATTTTTATGATTTGTTGTTCACTTAAATAATTAGCAAAGCTAGGACTCAGCAGCAAAAAGCACATAATTCATTGAAAAAACTCAGCTGTGCTACACTCAGACTGATGGTACTTCTGAGCATGGAATAGGAAATCAAAGTTTAATTTTCAAAAGGTTGCAGATTCAAAATCAATATTTAACTTTTCAATTTTCTCAAATTTCATGTATTAAACTTCCACCATTTATTTCGCTATGTAGACTGGTACAGAATAAGGAAAAAGACAGCTTTCTGAGCAGCTAAAATATGAATGAGCACAGGGGTAAATGGTCATAATGTACACAGACTTGGAGAGTGTGTGTGTGCATGTGTGTGTGTACAAACACATTTACCTGGACATAAAGAAAGGAAGAGTCAGACACAAAAAAGTCCACATTAGATAAAAACATTCATTATTTCACACTATAATATTTATCATACAAATATTTTCTATTAGTTTTACATGATAAAATTCATGGGGTTTTTTCTGTTTGTTTTTGAGAAAGAAAACCAAACAAGAAAGGATTAACCATGAAAATAAGTTTTGTTTTGTTTTGTTTTGTTTTGTTTTGTGGTGTAGGTCAACCTCAGTACCTGGTGCCTCACTGAGCATCAGGCACCTAAAAGTATTTAGTAAATATGTTTTAAATGAATGAGTTATAATTCATATGACATATCTTCCCATTGTGTCAGGCAGTAATTTCAAGCCAAATGCAAATATGAAACATTTCAAATACTGTTCAATACTGGAAAATGTGAACATTTGAAAAAAAAAAAACAGTAAAAATCTTCCCTGAGTTGGCTGACCCCAGATGCCCCACGCGTTTCTTAGCGCTCACCTCCTCCTTGGTCTTTTTGGAAATCACGCGCAGCCAGTCTCCAATCATGCTCAGCACAGCGGCGAAGTACGCCAGCCCAACAAGGATCCAAAACCACACGACAGGCTTGTAGAAGTCCAGATACTCAATATCGGACCCACCTATGGAGAAAAACGAAGTGGAAAGAAATAACTTCAAATTCTTGAAAGTAAGCAGCCTAGATGAATGGCTAAAATCATCGACTCAGTGTTGGTTTACATGCTGTAGAAATCAAATATTCTTATCAATTGACCAATGTTTTTTCTTCATATTGAATGTCTCATTTTCGCTTGTGGAATTCTTATTAATATTGTTTGGCTGTGGTTTTTTTGTTTTTCTGGTGCTGGAGATGGAACCCAGGGTCTACACATGCTCGGGAAGTTCCCTCCCACTCAGCTTCCCCCCAAGCCTCTTGTTAATTTTTTTAAGAGCAAATTTAGCCAAAATGTTTCATGATGAGACCTTTTCTTACTTCTCCAGGTTCTAATGACTTTTTTCACTCCAAGTTTCTTCTTCACGTACAATCTATCTTAGTTAGCCTAACATTTAATTATCTGATGTTTCCTGTTCCTCTTTCTGCTTCAGTTGTGATAAATGTAGGTACAGATGACATTTTGGAGAGGGTCGTGAATGTAACTTAACACCTTTATGTCAATACTAGCCAGTTGATTCAATGCCAAACTGAACAGAAAGTGGGCAACACTAGTAATAGTTCTTACTGGAAAGTCATGAATACAATAGACTGATAACAAATGCCAGAGGCAGTGCCTTGGGTCTAATGAGAGTTTATAGCAATTCTCAGGTCACAGCACCAATCCTTGTTCTACCAGTCTTCAGAGGAATCCCATGTTTCTCACCAATTTTAATCCCTAGCTCTCATGAAAATATTGGCAGCAAAGTGCTTTTGCTTGACTTTCACCCCTGAGGTACGCGCTCCACCTTTCCTTATTCTGGTACAGAATAAGGAAAAAGACAGCTTTCTGAGCAGCTAAAATTAGTTTTCCTTTTCCTGGCAAAGGAATCAGCCCTGGAGAACCTGCACACATTTCAACATCCTTTCTTCCGGGCACAGGAATGGGAATCCTCACTAAGGTCAATCCCCTCTCTTGAGAAATTCACAGGTTAACCTGAGAGAGGCTCCCATAGACAATGAACCATAACGGAGTAGGAGTGACAGCAAAAGAGGATTTAACAGTGCCATGAGAGGACACAGAAGAAAGTATTTTCACTTCTGGAAGGGAGAAGTCAAGCCTTCAGTAATGAGCATCGAAAGGTGAACTAGTTCAATGTGGAAATACATAGGATCTTTAAAGGATTTTTTAGTTGATACATGAATATCCACATGAATGAGGGGCAGGAAGCATACAGGGATGTGAGAGGAATCCAGAAAGGCAGGTAGTGCCAGATTAGAAAGACTTGATCCCGATCACTCACTGGGGAGCAGGTAATCTATATTTGTGTTTGACTACATGTGCAGAAAGCTCCAAGGGCAAAGATGGACTGACAGGGGAGCCCCAAGAGGCGCTCTACCTGGGCTAGCTGGGAAATACCTGCATCTATCTAGGCAGGCCTGGAAAGACAGGCATTTCAGAGGGAGAATCTTGAGAAGTTGATGGGATCTGTGAAAAGAGAAGCTCTCTGAGGAGCACAGACCCTCAGTAACTAAACAGGGCGGCGAACAGCAATAGGTTTGAAGTGCTTGAAGGAGACAGACTTGAAGACACTCAGCAAGACCTTTCCAAGCATGTATGCCACCCAGCAGGGCAGGGCGGCGGGTAAGGATTTCAGAACCAACAGCCCAGAGATAGAGGCCCTTAAACAGAGCTCACACCTGGGTTCACCCCGTTCACTAAGACCCAACCCCACAAGTTCAGGAGAAAAGACCTCTAAACAGCAGGAACACGTTAAATTCAAATAAACGACACTGAGTAAGACATCACTAGAGATACAGGAGACTTTGGGCTACGCACAGTGACACTTTCAGATATTATAGGGCACAAGGTAAAAAGAAGAGGAAATATTTTTCTGTCAGGTAAATCATATAAATAGACACAGCCTTCACTTTCTTTGGGGACAAATACTAATTTTAGGAATATGCTAAACAAATGGAATAATACTGTCTTTAAAGTATTATTAAAATTTTCATTTTGTGTGGTAGTTTACCTGAAAGATAATTTCTAGCAAGGGTTATGGAGTATCTTAGTTACTTTTCTCTTCATTGCTGAGACAAAATACCCAACACCCAAAGTTAAGGGGGGAAAGGCTGATTTATCTTGCAGTATGCAGAGATTTCAGTCCATGATGGGCTGGGTCCAGGCAGGGCGGTGTGGTAGGGGGAGGACAAAAAAGCAGCAAAAGGGCTTCTTAGTGTCTTTTTGCCCTCTGTCTTATTCCAATTGCTGGGATGAGGGTATTGCCAAACCAGTGAGTGGACTGAGTAATCACACACCCTTAACAATAGCATCACATACTCCAGATTCAGCCACCTCTGGAAAAGCCCTATGATTGCATGAGGCTTTGGGGGGATGTCTAGATAGAAACCATAACAAGGAAACTAGATGCATTTCGTGATGGCTAAGACCCATCCCATAGGGGATGTATTTCTAGAAATGCACAGAGCTGTCTAGTGAAACATGGGTGGAAACCTGTTATATGATAGGCTCACCAGAAAATTCCATTTTTCAGATGTTTCCATTTCAAAGTAACCAAAATGCCATTTTCTCTCAAGTACTTTCTCTTTCAGATCCAGAAAATCTTCATCCAAATATTTGTGACTCACTTAACACATAAATTCACCAAGATGTTGATTTTAGGAGAGCTAGCTCATGCTCAAGATCACTCTTCATAAGTCTTTTTTATAAACAGGATGTTACAGTTTGCAAAGAGCAAATTAGCTTAATCACTAAAAGGCTTATATTTGGGCAAAATGTTTGACCCACAAGTTTCAGTGGAGACTAAACTTTGGAAAAACTGTTTTTTTTTTCTCCTTTATTTCCATACTTAAAATAAGATACCAGCAATCAGATAATTTAGGAAAAAACTAATATATAAAGGAGTTTGGTTGAATGACTCTCAAATCCTATTCACTTTCTGATACCTAAATTTAGGAATTAATTTCCATATGAATTTACTTGATCTAAAAATCGCATTGAAATTCACAAATCTTAGAATAACTTGCTAAAAATAGTTGCTAAAAATAGTTTTTAAATTAGACATTTTTAAAAATTGACTGTTACAAGCCTTAATTAATCACACATATGTCTCTTACTTATTAACCAGGTGTAATAATTTCTCTGTCCTGGATTGAATTCCCCTCCACCGTCTCCACCATTCTATTTTGATCTCTCTCTCTCTTTTTTTTCTGAGTCACAGCCTTTAGAGTGCTATAACTTGCTTTTTCTTCCTGCATCACCTACCAACCTGGCAATAATAGTTATTCCATTGAAAGTTTTCTTTGTTGTGATAGGAAATGGGCTCACAAATTCTTTCCATTTTAAGAGCCTTCTAGCTTATCTTTATAAGAGAATATAGACAAGGTAATAAAAATAGCCAAGTTTATAAATTTGTCCAACTAGATAAAATGAATCTCTTACATGACATGTGACTGACCCCTTAGAGGGCATTATCTCTCTCTGTATCTCTTCTCCTCAATGCTCATAGTGCAGGAAACTTAAACCTAATAATATGGGTTAGAAAGGTTTATTCTGGCATTTGTTTTAGGAACCAATTTTTTTTCCCTAAGGGGCATTTCCTAAGCATGTGCTATATGCACATAGCATTTGTTACACCCAGCATTAAAAAAGCCTTTTCTACCTGGCATCCAAGAATCTTTGCTTGAGGGACAGAAGAGCCCATGAGCCCATGGAAGGCACCTCCTGAGAAGGACAGTTTCTCATTCTGGCCCTGATTGCCTGCATCACACAATCAACATGCTCATTTCAGCTGGTTTGTACAATACTCAAACTCTGGAAGACTTGCTGATCATCTGCATAAACAGAACCATGCTAGAGCCCTGGAGGAGGTGGAGACAGAAGTGCAGACCTATGATGCACATTCCCCTGAGTCAGCAGGACATCAAGGAGACCATCTCTTGTGGATTTAAGCCCTATCCCCAGGTTCCTTAGTCAGTAATAAAGCTGCTGATTTGACCACATCACTCCCATGTGTGCAGAACTCAGAGGTTCTCCATGATTCAAGCAATCTAAGCAGTCTCCCCACTTTACAATAGAGATAGCAGAGTCCAAGCAGGGAAGATAACATGGCCACCTGTAAGGGACATGGGCAGCAGAGTCATGCTGAGCTCCAAAACACAGCCTGTCTTCACTGGACCCAAGAAGGGCCCATGTCCCTCGCAATCCTGACTGCTGTCCAACTTTTGCTTCATCTACTATGTTAGTCCACAGGTGCTGCTGTAACAAAATACTACAAGCTGGATGATCCTTGTCTTACAGTTCTGGAGGCAGGAAGCCCAATATCAAAGTCAGCCACCTGTTCAGGGCCATGACAGAAAGTGAAAGCATAAGAGATAGAAAGAGGGGTGCTAATTGCCCTTTAAATCCCATGGGGAGGGTGCAGCCCTCACAGCATAACAACCTATTAAAGTTTCCACCTGGTCATAACATTGAAACAGCTATTGAATTTCACTGCTAGTTGGGGAGGAGACAAATATTCAAACCACAGCACCCAGCAAACCATTTTGTCCATACAACATGGCAGATCCTCAGTTTAGACTAAAGACAGTCCACGGCACTTTCTTCTCCTTAATGGTTCTTGGCTCCATGCTGCATGTGAGGAAGACCACTGTTTATCAGGGGTCTCCTGACCCTGCCCTTTCCTCATTCCAATAGTACCACAGTCTGCCATATTCTACCATAAAGAATTGTCTATGCAATTCCCTTTCTTCCTTAAATTTAACTCCCTTTATCTGTGATCGCTTTCTGAACCATGAAATATTTAAAAAGAATAAAATGAAAAGAAATGTTCTGGTTTTAAAAGATAATCTAGCCCTCCTGGACTAAGGTTATCCATGCCATACCCCTCCTCTGTTTTTCTAAAATGTACAGGAGAATTTAGATATAGGTGTAAAACTTCATTCTGAAGAAAGCTGATATACTAGTCAGCCTCACCTTAGTGTAATAAGATGCCTTAGACAATTAACTTATACATAAAAAAGGTTTGTTGAGTCCATGATTCTGGAGGATCTAGCCCAAGATGGAATGGTCTATTGGTCAGAATGCCAGATGGAAATGGTGGGGACAGTATGTCACAGACCACCACTTGGCTGTTTTTGGTTATACAGGAAAATAACAGTTTGGTTACTAAAACCTGTATGTTATGATTTGTATCTGGGTATCCCCCTCAAGCCTCATGCAGTCATGGAGGTGGCTGAATCTAACATTTGTGATTGGTTTGCTGTCTAACACTGGGATTGGTGGTATGAGTGCTGGACCTGCCCAGGGGTGGGGATCCAGAATACAATGAAAGGGTAGGAAGGAGGTGTGCTTTTCCCTCTTTTGCCCTGTTTGCTCTCATTGCTTGTGGCCACCATAAACGGCTGCCCCTCAGCCACACCACCCTGCTTTGAAGCTAGCTGAGTATGGACTGAAACCTCCAAAACTGTAAGCTAAATAAACCTTTCCTTGCTTCACTTTGGACATCAGGTATTCTGTCTCAACAATGAGAAGAAGTAACTGAGACAGAATTTAGTACCAGAGGAGTAGGGCAGTCATTGCTGTGACTATACCTGACCATATGGTTCAAGAACCTTTGGGGATGGCTTGTGGGAAGAATTTGAAAGGTTCAGAAATGTCACCTAAAAGAGTGGTGCTGGAACAGCTTAGGCTGCTCTGTATGGATGATTCTGGTCAGAGCTGAGGAGACCAGAAGGCTGATAGAAAGCCTTCTAGTAAAGACCAGACTCAGGAGGTTTCTGCTGAGAAGGACAGCATTGGTTGCTGGACTCCAGATGATGTGTGTTACAGCTTGGCAGAAAGTTTGCCTGCATTTTGCTCTTGTCCTGAAACTGAGATTAAGGATGGCAAACTGATTAATCTGGCAGAAGTTGTTTCAGGGTAGTCATATGTTGAGTCAGTGGCATGGCTACTGTTAGGGGCTTTTAGCCAGATTTATGTTATAAATTAAGAGCAAAGGAGCCCAGCATGGTGATTTAAAATGCTGTGAGTTTGCCCCAAAGGAAAACTCTAGTAAAACTGTGGACTGTAAAGATAGAGGTGAGATCTCCACTGCTGAGAAAAAGGTGGCCTGGGATATCACAGGAAGTGATGGTGGGTCTCCATCCTTTGTAGCCTCAAAGACTTTGTTTGGAAGAGAAAGCTATACAGCACTATGTTCCAGAATGGCAGTGGAGGCCCCGGGAGATTCCAAAATGGCAGCAGCCACACCAGGTTCCAGAATGGCAGTGACATAGAGAATCTGTTCCTCACAATCAGGTTCAGAGTGCTCAGTGATCCAGGCACTCAATCTCTATGGCCAAGAGAGGAAAGCCTGGCTGCTGCTCCAGCTGGCTGCTGAGCTTGGTGGAATTCACATGATGCAGGTTTTAGGTTCATGAAGAATGCACAAGTTCTAAGGTCAAGACAGTTTCCACCCCAATTTCAGAAAGCCTGGGAGGCCAGGAAGTATGGCCCTGAGAGGGCAGTGTGTGAAGCTGTGAGTGTGAAGCCAAAGGTGCAGTGGAGAACCCAGAAGTTTGGAAAAGTCAGGAACATGGATCATCTAAGGAAAGCTGCAAGAATTGAACAGAGTGGACCTAAGAGAGAAGCCCTGGGAACTGTAATCACCAAAAGTGCCATGGTGGGTGGAGTCATTCAAGCCCTTTGGAGCTCACAACCAGATTGCTTCAGATGCTGGACTCCAGGACTTAATGTTTGCCTTGCTGGATTTTGGACTTCCTTTGGTCCCAAGTCTTTGCATCCCCATTTGTACCCTTTGGAATGGTAATGTTTATCTTGGAAATGTTTAACTTTGTTTTCATTTGTACAGGGGCTTGCAAGGAAGAGTTTGCCTTAGATCTTGAAAGAGACTTGGGACTTGGAGTTTTCAGCAGTGCTGAAAATGTTAAGACTTTGGCAGCACTGAGAGGTGGATTAAATGTTTTTTTTGCAAAAAGGATGTGCATGAGTCTTTGGGAGATCAAGCGTGCAATGTTATGATTTGTGTCTGGATGCCCAACGCAAGCCTCATGCAGTCATGGAGGTGGCTTAATCTAGCATTTGTGATTGGTTCACTGTCTGGCGCTGGGATTGGTCCTGTATGTGCTGTGCTGCACCTGCCCAGGGGCAGAGCCAGGGGCAGAGCCATCATACAACATAAGGGCGGGAAGGAGGCATGACCCTCTTTTGACCTTTTCATTGTTGTTGCTTGTGGCTGCCATAAAGGCTGCCCCTCAGCCACACCACCCTGCCTTGGAGCCAGCTGAGTATGGACTGAAACCCCCAAAACTGTAAACTAAATAACCTTTCCTTGCTTCACTTTGGGCATCAGGTATTTTGGTCCAATAATGAGAGAAAAGTAACTGAGACATTGTATTTCCAATAGTAACATTTAAAACATAATTCTTAGGAAACTTAAATCTTAATATGAGACATACACACATTTTTCCCCAAGTAAAAAGGTGATGACAATGATTATAGAACTGTGAAAAATCACACAAAAAGTTGTAAAGGTCAATGTGAAGGAAGAAGAAAAAAATCTGCCTAAGCAGTCTCCAGTTTAAAGAGTGATAATAATGTCATGAAATCCGTAACGAATATACCAGATTAATCATAATGGCATAAGTCACTCCATTCTTCCCGACCCTGTGCAGTAACTCTGTGTGCAGGGTCCCCATGAGACACATGAGGGATTTCCATGGAACTCCTCTTCCTCCCCTGGGGCAGATGGCAGTGGCCACCAAAGACCAATAGAGTCTCCCCATTTTCAGAGTGCTGACCTCTTCAGGTTAATTTTCAAATCATTGTTTTTCATCTAAAAAAATTACAAAGTAAAAATATTTTTTTCTCCTAAGTTTATACAGTGGTCACAAATACAAAGTTATTTTAGGACTCCACCCACATTTTAAAATTTTTAATATTTGTGTTTACAGACTCACAGACATCAAGGGCACCCAAGGGATCTGTTCAGCCCACTGGTTGTTTAAAATGGTCCATGGCATCTGAAGTTTTTGAACTGAAACTGTGACTCATCTCAAATACTTGTCTGTCCCACAACTGCTATAAGACCTTGTTAATTATATTTATAGAATTGTAGCATGGTCTAAAGTTAATGAATCACAAGTATATTATTTATTATCATTACTGTATCTTACTTTCTCTCATATTAACATACTCTCTACTTCTTATACAAATTATGCATCCTCAGAAAGAGGTAGGAAAATGGGTATTTTAGGACAGAGGCTTGTCTTCTTCCATGAAGACAAAATAGTCTTGAACTCTCTCCATTTTGCTAATTATACAAGGAAATGTTCTCTAGCTGAATGCCACATCCTCCTTCCCCAGCCTCAGGAGAGAGCACACATGTGCACCTCCTATTTCTGATCAAAAGCCAGCTCTGCTTATGAAACTGCCTTCAGTCTCCAAGGACACTGTATATTCCCCATTAAGAGGGCTTAGACTTACCCTGGCCAAGTCATAAATCAACAGAACCAAGGGAGTCCCAGCCTCTAGAACTGCAGAACATACCTTTTATTCTGAAGATAATTAAGTAGGATGTTTAGGTCAAGGGAGAACAGTGCACAGCGAGAAAGTAAAAGCTCTCCCTAAATTATTCTGGGACGTTAAATGTTGCATTTCTACTATGACACTGATCATATTTTTCCAATACCTTGAACTGTATTTTTTAACAAAAAAGACTGATTTAGATTTTGCAGAGCTGGTCAAAATGACCCATGATGGACCACTTACTTCCACCACCAACAGTATAATTTTCAAATTGGAACTGTAATAATACTATTGGATAATATAATTAATACAATATTGTTCTATCTAAGAGATAGAACAATCAAGCAAATGGCAGTTAAAATGATACACACACATATATATATAAAATATATAATATATAAAACAAATCAAAAAATGTCAGTAGAAACATATGAACATTAAATAGGGTAGTAATTTTTACTACCCTAAACTGGGCAGAGTCGCACATGCCTATAATCTCAGCACTAGGGGAGAATGAGGCAAGAGGACCTCAAGTTCAAGCCTAGCCATGGCTCAATTTCACCAACGCAGAGAAACTATGTCACAAAGGATAAAACATAAAAATTATTTGGATTGGGTATATTGCTTCATGAAAAGGTCCTGGGTTCAACCCCAGTCCCAAAACAAAAAAGAATTAAAAATTAAATTATTCAGTATTTGTTATGGTTTGTGTCCAGATGTCCTCCGAAGACTCATGCAGTCTAGGACCCTTTCAGAGGTGGTTAAATCCACGGGTGTCGTTGATTGGCGGTGCAGTGCTGGGATTAAGGGTGAGTGATACTGGATCGGTCCACTGATTGGATTGGCACTGCCCTAATTCCAAAATAAGGGACAGAACATACAATACAAAGGACAGAAAGAGGCATTCTGCTCCCTTGTTGCTTTTGCTGTCTTCTGCCACTGTGAACTGTTGTCTCTCCGCCACTTGCCACCTTGCCATGGAGCCAGCCAAGTATGGACTGAAACCTCTACACAGAGAGCTTCTCCATTTTTAACTTCAAGTGTTGGGTATTTTGTCTCAGCAACTAGAGAAAAGTAACTAAGACAGTATCCTACAGAGAAAAGATTTTAAATAGCCAAGGAAGGACATCTTCTAAATTTTGCAACTGGTTTTAAGACTAAGGATCTGAATGGAAGGGTTAAAGATAAACTGAACTTGAGTTGTATCCTGGAGAAAGAAATAAGACACATGCATTTGATTTCTGAAATTAAGATAAAAACATAAACTTCTGAACAACCAACAGTTTATGCTCTTCATAGTATAAAAATAAATTCAGTTCCACCCTTCCACTCACCTCCAGGTCACAGAGTCACTATTGCCATGCCATTGTTATGAGCTATACTGTGTCCTCATAAAGCTATGCTGAAGTCCCAACCCCCCAGGGCCCCAGACTGTCGCCCTACATGGAGACAAGGTCCTTGCAGGTGTCATTAGTTAAGTTGTGCTCTTTGTGGTAGGGGAGACCCTTCATCCAATGTGACTGATGTCTTTGTAAGCAGAGGGGCTCTGGACACAGTGACAGATACCAGAAGGATACCCGGTGCCCCTGGAGGCAGAAATGGAGTGACGCCCCTGCAAGCCAATGGAGTCAAGTACTGAGCCTCCTGAGAACAAGGAAGAGTCCTGCCCAGAGTCTCAGAGGGACCCGGGCCCAGCAGACACCTCCACCCCTTGTGGTTCTGCAGTACAGCTGCCCTAGGCATCGCACACAGCCACCATGTTTTCTTACAAAGCCACACAAGAAATCTAAACAAGGGACAGGGTCAGGCTTTGAGCAAAGCAGTGCCAGGGTGACCTCACCTGCTACGTAGTCGCCAAACCCAATGGTTGTCAGCGTGATGACCACAAAATAAATGGCGTCCAGGGCACTCCAGCCTTCTATGTGCTTGAATATGATCGCGGGCAGGGCCACGAAGAGGACACAGCCGAACAGGATGAAGATGATGGTGGAGGTGATGCGGATCTTGGTCTGACTGACATTCCACTTCTAGAAAGGGGCCGAGAACAGCAGCGGTTACTGGCAGGCCTGTGGGCTGCCTTACTCCATATCATCAGAAAATGCCAGTGTCACTTGATCTCCTTCTACCCTTAATTAGTCATCTTTACTTATCAAAAGTGGACATGACATAAATGACTCAAAGCCGCCCATGTTAATCATAATGGTACTTTGCCACTACAGAGCTTTGCAACAGGTAAAATATTTTTCAAAACTAAACCACATTTTCTCTGGGAAGATGATTTCAGATATACATCATTATTTGTGTGACTGAACTATTTTTCAACTATTTTTACCCTACAGGCATACAGCTGATTGCATACCAGACACAATCTATAAATACTTGAGGTTAGA
This sequence comes from Hydrochoerus hydrochaeris, assembly GCA_004027455.1. Classification (NCBI taxonomy): domain Eukaryota; kingdom Metazoa; phylum Chordata; class Mammalia; order Rodentia; family Hydrochaeridae; genus Hydrochoerus; species Hydrochoerus hydrochaeris. Next base: position 141,385 of record PVLA01004797.1, read on the forward strand.
GAGAATGGAAACAGGAATTACATATTTATCAACACCAATACTGGTAAACATTAATTATGACACAAATTAAATTAAAATATAAAATTAATCTCATTTATTAGCATATAACATTAGTAAGTCTGCAATCTGACTCCCATATGAGCCAGAAAAATTGTTTCACTAAAGTAGGAACAGAAGCTGATCCTGCAGTCTTCCTGCCTCAGCCTTCTAGAGTGCTGAGATTACTGGCACATGCCAACCATACATGGCTGGAGCTTGTCTTCTTATACAGAGTTACAAATGTCTGAAACTGCTGTTCTGAACTATCCTCTGTTGGTCTCAACAGTACAGCTCGCAAAGCTATGGACCCCACAGGTGAGGATAAGCTGTCAACAATCCCAAACCCTATCTTCAGCCTGAACTATGGCGTCTTTACTGCCTTTGACAATAAGCCATCTCCACAGTGTGACACGGGAAGGGACGTCAGCATGCGGGCTGTCTACCCGAGCTCAGCTTCCAAGGGCTTTAAATCTCTGGCTGGCCTGTCTTGTGTTCTGCAAAAAGTCATCAGGAACCAGGAACATCACTAACTGTTACAGCTCGGGAATGTGTTGGAGATGCAGCTCTGTGAGCCCATAGGAAGGAAAAAGGTGGCCAGGTCTCTCTAGTCTGCCGTTCTCACCACCTATGTGAGAGGTAAAGTTCATGCTCAGCGAGGTTCAGAACAGCGCTTGGCATCAAACACTGAATCATGAGCACTGCTGTGGTGTCACCATGAGGGCGATCTTTCTTACAGCAGCCACACACAGGTCCCTGAGAAAACCTTGGTCAGCACCATGCAGGCAGCCAAAAGGCGTTGTGTGAAGGAACAAACGATTCAGCAGAACCAAGTCCACGCACCGAGCTGTCCTCTTGATGAATATAAATACAGGATGCATTAATATCTTCTAAGGAAAGCATCCCACCCTAATAAAGGAACAGAAGTCCTGTTTTGGACCAACTAGGTCATATTCTACTCTAACAGGAAAAGTATTTGATGTTAAATATGAAACATGGTTAATTCTAAAACTGGAAATATAACTTAAATGGAGAAACATTATTCAGGAGTTTTAATTCACCAGTGGTGTTAAGTGTGAATATTTTGGAAATGTGAAAAGATAACATATTGAATAATAAATAAAATTTAGTTGGAATACTGGTGTAAGTAGTAAGAAATGATTTATAATTCCAGGCTGGAACATGAACAGTTCCTTTTTCCATACTTTTTTCATAATCATAGGCACACTGTTTTACTTAAAACAAGAATAAAAGCATGTTTATTCTATTGATCTTTTTTCTATTGAGTATAAAACTTGCTTGGCTTGCACTGAGTGGCAGTTCTTAGACACTTTTCCATCAGTGGCATTTGTGAGTTCAGTGACATGATCGCCATCCTGGCAGTCATTCCATCCTCCCCAAAGGGGCCATGAAAGGTTACAATGACACAGTCAGTGAAACAAGTGCTGGAGGAATCGTTTTTAATAATAAAATATTGCCAGTCACTTGCTACCTGTGTTCCAGTACAATCAAGGCTGCAGCCCAGCCTCAGTGAAACAAGTGCTGGAGGAATCGTTTTTAATAATAAAATATTGCCAGTCACTTGCTACCTGTGTTCCAGTACAATCAAGGCTGCAGCCCAGCCTGAGAGTGAGGCCTTGTGATACCATCATTCCTGATATGCAGGCAAGACTGACGCTGGAGGGAAAACGGCTGGCTCACCAGAACACAGGCAGGTGACAGCTATGACACTGGAACCTAAGGTTTCAGATTTTTTTCTGTACGCTTTTGCATTTTTCTCAAAAGAAGTGATAATTTACTCACTCAGATAAGCATAAAATAAAGCATGATGACTTGCATAGTAACTGAGATGCTAAAAACTGGTCTGAATTTCATAGCTTTACCAGAAGTATAATATTTGAAAATTAAAGAATAAATATGTTTAAATAAATGTCTATGGTACTCACAGTAAACGTGTCTTCCACTTTGGCAATTCCTTTTCCAAAGATGGTCCCCAGTTGATCTCCAACGCCAGCCAACAGAAAACCAAAGAGAGGAATTCCCAGTAAGGCATAAATGATACAGAATATTTTCCCGCCTTCTGTACGTGGTGAGATGTTTCCAAATCCTAGAAAAAGAAAAACAAAAGCCATTCGCTTTTTTGTAAAGGAGTAATCTAAATTTCTGACTTCCGGATTGATCATTACTGATTTCAACTAGTTCAGGATTCCTTTATATTGTGTAATCTTTTGATATATGTAAAACACACTTCCAAGCAAATGTTTCAATAATATACAAAGTACAGCTACTGCCCCAAGTAAACTTTGATAAAACAGTGACACCTCAGGAGCTACTGTTGCAGTAAAGTCAAAATTTTTATCCAATCAGCTTCTCTCTCACCAGCACCGACAACCCCATTGGTTATTCCAGCTTTCATTGGCATTTAGGATGCATTGGAAAGAATGGGTTGCTTTCCCTTATGAGTTTTTAAACATGCTTATATTATTTAAATATTAATGCTGCGTAGCAAGTCTTTAACTTTTTATTCAAGTACGCTCCAAAAAGCACTAAATGCACACTTTTTTTTTAAGTTCTGAAACTTCTGAAGCCCTTCCGGTCTCATGCAAGGCCACCAGCTTCTCAGCATCCAGGCAACGGACCTTTGCTGACCGGGCAGTCACAGGACGCGCCCCTCACACAAGGGTAAAGAAACCCACAGGCTGCCTCTTTGCTTGACAATCCTCTCACTGTTCTTCAGTTTAAATTCATCAGAAACTTTAATTTTAGTTTTATTTTATTCAAACATATGGGTAGGCATTTTGAGATTGGCTTTTGATTGTTGTTTTCTAACTTTTTTTTTTACCATTTTAATCAAAGATTACGGCCTGTAGGATTTTTGCCTTTTTGAATCTAGTGAGATTTTCTTTGCTGATTTACCGTGGCTCCATTCTGTAATTGTTTCACCATTATTTGAAAAGAATGTGGGTGACTTATTAAGATTCAGGAAAAGCATATTTATTTATTTGGTACCAGGGATTGAACTCATGACCTCAAGCTTGCCAGGCAGGCGCTTATGCTGTTGAGCTACATCCCCGGCTCTGCATCTTTAATCTATACATTTTTTCTCTATAACATTTCTACCCTTTGCTTTCTCCTTCTCAGTCACTTTGGTCTACTGTTAGTCAATCCATCTGCTGAGGGATTATTTTCAATGCACCTGATTGTCAAGAATTTTGACTTTTTTCCGTGATCCTGTCCTATGTTGTAATAATAGCAATTACACACCTGTCCTTGTTTCTCAGTGCTGTGCCCTGCACTTCCTCTAAGTAGGTGAATTTTTTAAACAGCTGAGAACTCTTGGCCATATTTCCATACTTGAAAGTACAATACATTGTTGGTTTGGTTAGCATTTGCAGGAGAAAGACATTTTTTAGCGCCAGCGGGCTCTCAGTTTGAGCTGTGGTACATGGCAGATTCTGGTCCAAGGCCCTGGAGCAGCTGAGTTGGTCTCTCTGAGCCTTGGGAAATGAGCTCTTCACACAACCTCCACGTGGGGAGGTTCTCCCCGTTCTTGGTGACAGCCACTAGCTCCCAGCCACCCTTTGCTTCTCTGGTCTAGCGCCTGCTCTGGGAATGTCAGCACCTTGGCTGATCTTTGTCTGAAGTGTCTCTTCACAACTTCATTCCAGAGCTAAAGACTGGACACTGCTACCGTAAAAGTTATGATTCACAGTTCCACAGAACTTTATTTTACAGGCTGACTACCCCGCCTTTGCTTCTAATTTTGATGGCTTTATGAGATTCCCTTAGAAAAATGTTCCTTTTGAAAACTCTGTTTTGCTTCTATATGGGTTCCTTATTTCCAAAAGATTTCACTGACATTCTGAATCTACGAGCGTCATGTCATCCTGTAAATCCTTTCACATTGTGGTGCTTTTAAAACACCTTCCCTGCCTTCAAACAATGGGATTTTTTAAACTATTATTTTATGCTTTCTGTCACGTCAGTACAACATTTTGCCCAGGTAAGGTAAGTGCACGCACTATGGCTTGAACCTAGATGTCCCCACCAAAGCTTCATGAGGTCACAGGTCGAGCTTTGGGGGTGCGACCAGATCTAGGGTATGTGATGCTGGGATTGAGGGTGCCTCACCCTGAGTGTAGGTGGCACCAATCAACAGGTTTGTAGACTGGCTGGAATATAAAGGAACAGAAAGAAAGGAAGCCTGCTGCCTGCTGCTTGTTGCTTGCTGCTTTGCCATCTCCTACCCTGTCCTGTTTCTCCTCTGCGATGCCCCCCTGCTAGGCCACCTGCCTTGGAGCCAGTCAATTATGAGCTGAAACCTCTACAAACATGAGCTGAAATAAACCTTTCCTCCTCTCTTGTCTCATCCACCAAAAAAGTAATTAAAACAGCATGTTTATATCACACAAGGAATTAAATCGGTGAATTTACCAGATGTTCAATATTGATAATCTCATTAAAAATGCACATATTTATTATAAAACATGCAAACCATGGCTTTTCAAAGCATTTTACTTTAGAGTCTAAAACTGACCAATAGAAAGAAATATCAGTCAGGGTAAAACTATAGTAAGAATTGGCAATATATTATTCCTGGTTTCATCACTCAGTTATGTGACCTTGGGCAAATCATTTCCCTGCTGTTAAAAGGGCATATTGTTATTAAGCACTTTCTTGAGTTGTAACTGAGTAAGCTACTACATGCAAGGTGCTTGGGAAAGTCCATTGTACCCTCTGTGTCCAATATGTGCCAGGTACCACAGTGATTGTGATAATTACTATCAGTAACATCGGTAGAATATTACTACTGTCAAAGTATTTGGTCCTATCAGTATCCAAACCACTGGACATGAAGGTGAACAGCGCTTGGTTACACAGTTTTCTCTACCATATTCTGTCTACATGAGGTACCATTCTTGACAAAGAACACCAGTGAGAAGCATGAAAAACATAAAGCAACTCGTCACATACGATGGTTCACAGGATTGGGGTGTTTATTCTGAAGAAGAAGACAGAGCAGAAGGAGGTAAACTACTTGATTCGAACCACTTGGAGGGTCAAAACATAAAAAGGAATCAGACCCGAGGTTCTTTAAGGCAAAGGACACAGGTAAAGGGTGAGAACTTCATGGCGAATTCCTGCCCAGGGGACTGCAGCTACCACAGAGCAACTGGCTGAAAAGGTTAGACAGAGGTCAGATCATCACTTGCTGCACTTCACCCAGGACTGATGGTGCAGGGCATACATGTGCATGTCACAGCGAGGACAGGGTCCTCTAATACTTGCTTTGGCCATGAACTATAACTACTCACTTATGGATTTGAAAATTCAAACATATGGCTTGAACATTTAGGTGTCAGGCACTATCCTAAAAACCAAGGATGCAAATGTGAAACAGATCTCATCTGTCAGAAGGAACAATGGTCAGAGATGGATTCACACACACACACACACACACACACACACAGATGCTGTGTGCACTTCAGAAAGAAGCACAGGGTGCCCTCAGCGTCTGTGTATTTAGGAGAATGAGAGAATTTTCACACAGGATCTGAGCACCCACCACTGTGATCAGAAGCTAAGTGGGGTCACCTCTGTGCAGAGAGGAGAGCTCATGACCAGGATGAGGAATTGCAGGAGGGAAAAAGCCCTGGGAAGAAATAGAACATGGCATTCAGATAAACAACAACTTCAATACAAAGGACAGGAATGTCTCAGTCCCTTTCTTGTCAGAGGGACACAACATCCAACACCTGTGTCTTGAAGGAGGAAAGGTGTATTTTGGATCCTGGTTTTAGAGGATTCTGCCCCAGCTTGCTAGCTCCAAAAGCAGGAAGGGCATGGAAGAAGGGTCTTTGGAGGAAGCTGCCCATCTCATAGCAACCAGGAAGCAGAGAATGGAGGAGCCTGGGTGGGGATGGGGCACACACTTCCAAGTCACACTCCCAGTGACCCGTGTCTTTTGATCAGACTCCACCTCCTGATGGCAAGGCAGCCTTGGACTCCACTGCAGAGGAGTCAGCACCTCTGTGCTTCCATCACTGCCCATTCCGAAGGCCCCGCTTCTGGTACAGGAAGCCTGGGCAGGTGGCACAGTCTAGATCTCAACCCTCACAGAGAATGCGTGAGACCAAGGAAGAAAGGTAAGCTAAGGCTGTATTAGGAAGAATCACATTCATGCTGAGGATTTTGGTTTTTTTGTGTAAGCTGAGAGAGCCGCTGGAAGACTTTGGTTGGGCAGAAGAAGACCCGATTTGATATTCTGAAAGTTTCTTTTGGCCAGAAAGAGGAAAATGTGGGTAAATAGGCAAAAAGAGAACTGTCAGGCTTAGAGTCTAGCACGGGTAACAGGTGATCCTGGTGACACGTCTCTCGGGTATGACGAGCCCAGAAGCAGGATGGAGGACAGTAAGGGCTGCAGTTTGAGTATGTGTCTCCAAAGACCATGGGTGAAAGGCCTGACCCCAGCATGTCACCGTGGGGAGGTGTGAAGAAAAACCTGGTGGGACATTAGGGGTGCAGCTGGAGGAGAGTTTGGGACCCTCATTTCTTTTTGCGTCTCTATTGCTGCTCAGTTCATGAGCATAAGCAGTTTTGTTACATACTCCCTAACATTACCATCTTGGTACCCAGAGGACCAGAAGCCACAAATCATTGGCCAACCCAATCTTGGAATGGAGCATCCAAAACAGTGGGCTGAAATAAACCTTTCCTCTAAGTGAGTTATCTGAGGCATTTCATTATAGTAAAGTGACACTGACTAATCCAGTTAGGAACATACAGATGTGGGATAGTTGGTTTTGATATGCCAGAGGGATAACCAGCAAAATCCACTGCATATCCCATGTATGAGTCTAAACCCAAGAGACAGCTGGGCTGGAGATACAGATTAGGGGGTAAATGAAACACTCAGCAAGAACATATAAACCCAGGAGAGGAGAGAAAGCCAGATGTGGTATATGCCTGTAACCCCAGTGTTCCAGGAGGCTAAGGCAGGAGGCTTGTGAGTTCGAGGCACATCTGGATAACCTGGCAATTTAGGAAGATTCTGTCTCAGAAGAAAAGCTGAAAAGAAAAAAGAGCAAGGGATGTAGAGTCTTTACAAGGTGCGATTGAAACTTTGATGAATGCTATTGCCCAGTATCAACCAATAGAAAGGCAGGCTTGTAAAAACACTGCAATGTGTCCCCCTCACCTTATCTACAGATCCGGAATTGGATGACTGCTGCTTTTCCCCACAGTCAAAGTGACTGTGAAATGTAGATGTTTCAAATGGATTCAGGACATGGAGGCAACTAAAACAGAGACACTAAAGACACTTAGGAAAGAGGACTTCCAGAGATGCTTCAGAAAGTGGCAAGAATGATGGGAAAAGTGTGTTCCAAGCAAAGGGGAGTGTTTTCAAGGGAGTCATGGTAACTTGCCTCTTACTTTAATACAATTTTCAAATTTCAATATTCACTGTAATCTTCGATCGTATCTAGTAAATGTTAACATTTCCCCACTTTGCCTCGACCCTCTCACTGTAAGTATGTTTTTTGAGCCATTTTATAGTAAGCTGTAGACTTACTTATTCCTAAATTCTCTATTATGAATTCTGAGTTTCAAAGGCATTTTCTTAAGTAACTTTAATATAATTATCAGAATCAAGAATATTATCATTGATTCACAGTTACAACCTAATTTACAATCTATATTCAAATGTTGCCAGCTCGCCTACTATTGAACTTTATGGTATTTCCCCTGTTTCTGGATCCAATTGAAGATCACACACTGCATTTAATTGGCTCATCTCCTCAGGGCCCTTTGATCTCCTGGAATAGTTCCTAAACCTCTCCTCTCTTATGTTTTTCAAAGAATGACGGCCAGTCATTTTGTAACGTGTTCTGGAGTTTAAACTGTACTTCCTCACAAGTCAATTCGCATGACGCATTCTGGGTGGAGTCCATGCCCTCCCCAGGCTGTCACCCTTGTAAGTACCTTCTGTCTGTCTGCCTTACTAACGATGACACTGACTTTGAGTATTCAGTCAAAGCCCATCCACTAGCTTTCTCCTCTGAAGAATTATTTTTTTTTCCTTTGCCATCATTTATAGGGGGACATTGGAGAATATATAAATATTCTGTGTACTTCAAACTTTCACCCGCTAATTATAATACTAGACATAGACAAATAGGCAAATAAATAGCGCTAGAAGCAAAAATCTAAAGGCAGATAAAGCAATGGCCTAACAAATGGCATAATAACCACTTAGAACAACCTGCAGTGTGTATTAATTATACAATAAGGGAACTTTTAAGATATATAATAATGTGATTTTTCTATTTTATGTAGAAGAATAAAGGCCCCTAAAAGCAGACTTCTTTTTTTCCCCCATGAAGACCTACAGAGAGGTGAAGAAATCATAGGAGGAGCAAACTAAGTTCCTGTCCCCCCCAATCCCCTCCGTGGGGTGTGGCTTTGGAAACCTCTACAAAGTACAAAGAGCTGGAAATGAGGAAGGATGGAGAGCACTGGAAGACACACTGCTGACACCCTGGCCCCTTAGGACATCCAGCGGGACTGTGGCTCTGGGCAGGGGCTCTCCACCCATCCGTTCTCTCTAATGCCACGGGACGGTCCACAGCACAGCGATCTGTACAAAGAACCCATCTGGGTGTGATAAAGGTGTGGCGAAGGCCCAGAAAGTTTGTGTCAAGGAGACCCTCTAGGCTAAAGCCAAGGAAGGCCTGAACGGATGGAACTGGGGGGCAGAGCACTATGCAGCGCACCATCACATTCACCTTCCATTGTAACATGGGGACGCCCAGCACCCAGAACGCCATGAGGACACACACCCTGCCCCGGTCCCCTGACTATCCCAGCAGTCCTGTTGAGGCCATCACTGTCCTTTCTTCCTCCTCCAGATGAACACCTCTGCAGGCTAGGCCAGGGCAGGCTCTAGATCCCCCAAACCACCACATCCCCTCTTCGTCATAACAGGACAATGTCTTTAGAGTCGTGGCTACAAGAAGTAACTGACCTGTAGGGAGGATCAGGGAAGAAAAGTAAAAGGTACCACACTTACTTTCTAATCTTGTATTCTAACCAGGGAGTCACTATAAACAGGCTTAATAATAATAAGCCTGTTTAATGTTTAATAATAAAAGCTGAGCAGTCAAGAGAGCTCTGTTTGGTCTTCACTGCCCAAGCTAAAATGTTGTCATCAGTCAGGGCTCCAATTCCGCCTACAGGCACCCACAGAACCTCTTCAAGAGCAGGCCAAGTTACCTCATGAATATTTCTTTAGTTTCTGAGCTTGAAGGCTGACTCTGACCTTGGAGGAGGGGCACCCTTCCCAGGATGACCCCTCCCTGGTGCCCAGGAAAAGAGGACTCGGCAGCGTGTTGACATGAAGGTATGTGTATGTGTATGTGTATGTGTATGTGTATGTGTATGTGTATATGTATGTGTGGAGCGCCCCAAACTCTGCCCTGGGTGACAAAGTCAAGTGGCCAGTGAAGGGAGGCTGCTCATGCCTTCTTCCCTCTCTGTCCCATGTAAAACGACAGCAGATTCTCTACCACAGGCGATGCTAAGTCAGTGCTGTGGGCCGGGACACTTTTAACAGAGGACTCCACATCGAAGGACTCAATATTGTTAGTAGAGTCAGAAGCCAGAGATGAAAGATGTCCATTGACTAGATGCAGCACAGCAGACTAAGCTAAAATACTGGTACTGGTGACTGCCTGGACCTGCGATCCTTTCCCTGGTCAGTAATCAGCAGCACATCTTCATTCAAGGTAAAACAGGACTGTCAGAGCAAATATAGGGAAAAAAAAAAAAAAAAAATATATATATATATATATATATATATATATATATATATATATATAAAGTTTTGCTTAAACTCCTAAAAGATGTACACACTCAGAGCGTTCATTTTGAGGAAGGCGAAGTACTCTGTTTAGAGCACAGCATGCATCACAAGACTGAAGAGAGGGACAGTTCCCCAGTCCCTTCTGCTCTCCAAACACTAAGGGAACCAAGAAGACTGCAGAGGAATGCGTCAAGACCTTGAAGGAAGTGAAGCAGGGCAGGAGCCAGAGAACTAGACCTGGAGGGGACAGAGGTAGGGCTCAGCAGTACTTGGGAGCTGGCTCAGCAGACAGATTGTGAAATTCTCAGGAATTCTGCAAGTCGAATAACTTCACATTAATAACCTGAAATTAGCTATGGTGGAAATATTTACACTGCAGCAATTGGCAGACACTTTAACTTGGGTCTTTTTTTCTTTCTCAGCTGATTAATATTTACCATCATACCACTGAAAAAGACAGAATAGAATGTAAGGAACTCCAGTATCCTCTGCCAGAGAGAGGATGGAAGTCAAGCTAGAGTTTGTCACTCAACCTTGGACATTGAAATGATAACCTCTCATGGGAGAGACCATCTCTTCTTCACATCTCTTCCACAGAAAGACCTTTTAAGGACAGCTACTGTAAGTCCACTGTAAGAGGGCCATCCAGTGAGAAGCCTTAATATGCCATTTTTTAAAACAGTCCCCCAATAGCCCTCATTTTTATTAGAATTTATTAATACTAAAAATGAATAAAATCCTGTCTGAGCACTATGCACACTAGTAATTATATAATTGTTTGCAACAATGCACCATATGCCTCTCTTCTCCATTGGAGTATGAGCTCCATTAAGGGAAGAGACTGAATTATTAGACAGACAGACAGACAAACAGGCAGGCAGGTAAGTAGGAGGATAGGTGGATGGATGAATATATGAATGGATGGATAGATGGACAGATGAACAGATGGACATACAGATGAGTAGAAGATGATTATGACTTCAGAACCTTCCCGAAGTATTAGCTTAACTAGTGCATACCTGATTATCCTTCACTATCTCTTGACTTGACTGATAAATATGAACACCAAAAAATACTTTATAACAGGGTAAAGAAAAAGAAAATTGCACAGAAAAATATGTTTCTCTGTGGGAACTTATAAAAATTAATTTCCTAAATAATAAATATGCTATTTTTATAATCAAAATGATATTGTATTCAAAATGTTTATAACAATGATTGCAAAATTCTAAAACTCACTAAAATACAATGACCAATAAGAGTCAAACATTTAAAAAGACTAAAGAGTGCTAAAGATTTAAATATATAAATTTAATAAAATTTCTATGTGGATCAAATTAATAAATGAAACCAATAGAAAGCATAGAAAAGGATTATAGCATGCAAATGAATTTAACATTTGACAAATGCATTTCAAATCAAATACATTTCAGATCAATTTCTAAGGAGTTGCTCACTAAATAATAACAGGATAAGATCATGGCTACATAGACGTAAACTATGTCTTTGTCTCACATTATACAGTAAATATTATCAGATGAATTAAATCACCAAATATTTTAAAATACAACCATAAAATACTGTGAAGAAGTGCAATAAAAAGACCACTGGGCTACTACTAGAGCAGACTGATTAAAAAAAAGTGAAAGATTAATTAAGACCATACCAAAAATATAATGATGTTATACATCAAAAGAAGAGTATAAACACTTCAACTAAAGCCAAACATTTTTGCCAGTGAAGAAAACCCCAGAAGCATCTGTTCCTGGTCCCACCCTTTCCATTCCTGAACAAAGAGTAAAGCTTAGATTTCAATCTCAGCGGTGAAGGTGACCAGAATTCATTCTCTCTCCACTTGTGATTTAAGATTTTCTCCTGATTCAGCCTTCACTCCAGTTATTTACATCTTGAAGCAACACTTAATATTATACTTAGTTACTGGAAATTTCAAATACTATGAATCATGATAACTTGGTAAACCTCCCACTACATAACTAGATTATGCATACCTATGATTTAGAAGGAAATCTTCTCAAATAGCCAGCTTTTGCAAAAGAGCTCACCCCCATTGAAAGAGGTCAGGCTCAATTTGTAGTAAGCAATATTCTTGAATAAAAGTAGATTTTCCACCCACAGTGCATGATTTACCAAACTTAAATAACTGAGTTAAATTGTTTTACTTTTTGGCTGCAACTTGCATGTTCTGGACTTAACACTTCTACTTAACAGTGAGTATGTGGACATTTTGTCTCTCTTGATGAGCCTCCAACATGGATGCAGTAATTTACTGACAGTGGTAATGATCAAAGCAACAACAAATTGAGAGTGCACTGATATAAAATCCTCTCAATATTTAAAAAAATGTAAGTAACCATGTCCAAATATTTAGGAGACAGGGTTCTATTACTACAATCACATGGAGAGAAATTTCAGGTAAGAAAAAAATGAACACTACTTACAGTCTATATATCCTAAATTACCACTAATTTAATTTGATTCAGTGAAAAACTTTTCAGTGAATACTATTTGCCAATCACCATGTTAGATGCTGAGCACAAGGATGAAGAAAACATCACTTCCAAAATGTTCAAGTTTGTAATGAAATTGAGATTAATGAGTTTGAGATTAATGACTTTGCCACCCACCAATTCTTTATTTAGAACATTAACAAAGACATGTAAATGGACGAAGACTTGGTGCCATGATGACACTAATGACACTGCATGAGAAACAGCTCCAGGCAAACACTCTGTGGAGAGCAGGCTTTGGAACCCATGTTTACTTTGGCCTCTGAGATCTAAAGCAAGCTCACCGGGAAGTGAAGAAATGTGTTTTGCATTTTCCCATTGAGGATGATGGTATACGCGTACTACCTGAAAGTATCCTTTGCCTCACCTCCTCTGCTTCCATATCACACGGCCCTGTGTTGAGGCTGACCAAATACTGCCACTACTCAGAGACCACAACCTCTCTCAAGGAGCAGCATTTAGGACCTGACCAGGAAGGGTCCTAATAAAGCCCTGAAATAACTCCATACCGGAATGACAATCTCACTGCACCCTATGAGGAAATTCTGCAAGACTCAAGAATAAACACACTGTGGAGAATAAACAGAGACTGAAGATAGAGTGAAACAAAGCCTTCCTACTTAGCATAAGCCTCTACGCACGAAGTGCTTTAATAAATCAAATGCTGAGGGACACAACTGTACACAACTGACACAGAAGGAATTTACTCACATAAAAATCGTGTGGGACAGTCTGACTTAAGTGGACCAGAGTAACAAGATGGAGATTTAATTGCTGAATTAGGCATTGCTTGACTAAAATGTCTAGATTCTGAATCCCCAGGTCACAACATTACTATACTCCAGAAATAACCAATTCACAAATGCAGCAGGTCTCAAAAATAATGACACTAAAGTTCTCTAAGAATAAATATAACAGTTTATAAATATTTTATAAAAACATGACAACCATGGTACAAATGACATACAATAAGATCCAAAGAAATGAGGAGATATATACAAGAGGTGATTGAAACACACGGTGAATGTTTAAATTTAAAAAGAAAAAAACTTATGACAGTGAAAACCCCATTGCCAAGAATAAAAGAATCAGTGTGTATGAAGCAAAGGGGAACATTCTAAGGAGAATTAATGGCAAGCTGTCATTTATTGTACTAAATATTTTTATTTCAATGTTCACTGTGATTTCAGAGTGTCCCTCATTGATTAAATAATTATGACAATTTTCATCAAATAAAAATGCAATGGTGCCCTCATCTACCTTATTCATTGCATCCTGCACTGGTCAACTTCTGATCCTTTCTGAAGACAAAATGATCCTGTAATGTAAACATTTTGAATTGATTCAGGTAGGGAGGCAGCCACGACAGCACAACTGAAGACACTCACAAAAGTGGACTTTCAGAACTGCTTCAGAAAATGAGAGAAACTACAGCATAGGTGTGTTCAGAGGGAAGAAGAGTATTTTGAGGAGGATCAACAGCAATATGGATTTTATTATAATGCATTTTTAATGTTTAAACAACACATTGCACAGAAATTAATTTCTACCAAATATATATATATATATATATATATATATATATATATATATATATGATAATTGCAATAAACATTTTGAAAGGATTTTCATTGGGTCTTGTAACTATAGAAACATCACACTAAGTAGTAAAATATAAATAACAGTTAAATACTTGGGGAAAAAGAATGAAGTAGAAGGATATGCTCCTGATATCAAGCCCTACCTCAGCTATTAAGCAGCAAGGCATATGATTTACCCAGTAGGTTACTAGGACAGAGGTATTGGACAGAGATAGGCAGTAATCAAAAATAAGAAATCTCAGAAACAGACCCAAATACATCGGGAAACATGAGCAGATGTCAAAGTTAGAGGACTGTGTTGTCCACTTTTAATCAATATGACAAAAACACATGGAAGAAGCACTTAAGGAGAGGAACAATTTGTTTTGGCTCATGGTTTCTGGGGTTTCAGCCCATAGTCAGCCAGTTCCACTGCTTTTAGACTTGTAGTGAGATAGAAGCATCATGGCAGAAGGGCAGAGTGAAGGAAATCTGCTCATGCCATGGCAGCCAGGAAGCACAAAGTGTGACAAAGCCAGAGAAAAAGGGTACAGGGTCAAAATGTACCCTCAAAACTACATCGGGAGTCACTTTTGCAGCATCCAATTAGACCTCATCCCCTAAGAAGCCCACTGAACTATGACCTTATCAGTGGATTAATCTTCTTGAGTAAGTTAGCATTCTCCCACTTTGACTCCCTCCCTAAAATCCATCAGCTTTGAATAATGCTGCATTGATGACACAGGAGATTCGGGTGGCACTACAGATCCAAACCATAATGAAGATCAACTAGTCCATTAACGGGGTGGACAGACAGCTATGCAATGAAATCAGGAAAGGACTTCAACCTTCTGTATTTTTGCTTATTCAACAACAAAATAACAGCAAAAGCAGCATGCAATATTGTATGATAATAAAAAAGTATAGCACAGCATTATTTTCTTAAGGCATTTCTACATATTTGAAATACTGCATAATAACACAAAGACAGAAGAGTAGATATATACATAGATCAAGGTGATTGGAGCAATATACTGTATTATTTCTTACAATTTCCTAAAAACTCAAAATGGAGAATTATTGTCTTGTTATGACAAAGAGCATCTATCTCGAAAGAGTGTCACACAATGCACACATGACAAACTCACTTAAAATCAGAAAATGATGATAAATCCATTACACACACACAAAACACTACTCAGAAAGTTCTTTTTGGCAGGCCAAACAACAGCAAAAAATAAAAAGGAGAAACTATTGCCAAGAAGAAGACAAATAAATTAGTTTTAGGTGAAGTTAAACACCTAGTAAAGAATACTGAAACATGCTGAATACAAGAAAACTCAGTAAAATACTGAAATGCTTGATAAATATGTAGAAACCAGCTTTACCACTCTCAGGCATGCTACATAAAATAGAAACATGCTTATATACAGAAGGAAGAGAAACAAAATACTTAGCAGAAATCCTAAAAACAGGGAAGAACTATAGAGAACAGCAGTGCTGGTGAAGAATGGGGTAGAACAAAACCGAAGAGAGAAGAGTGAGGTCAGGAATCACACTCGCAAATTTTTAAATGTTTCATTAAAAGACATCTCACAAGTAAATTGAAAACTGAACAAAGATTCAATTAGTAATAATGAGGACACTGATATTTGGAGGGGAAAGTCTTCTTATATTTCTGGAAATAAGTATGAGGCAGGGGAGAGACACAAATGGGTTAACAAAACCAAACTCCTCCCCTATTGGTCCACTCTTAGATGTCTTTAGGCTCAAACACTCACTCTACAACCCCCTGCTCCTCAGTGGGCTCACGTCTCAGCCTCATTCAGAATCTGTGTTAAGTATCAATCCCCCAGGAAGCTGTCCTTGAACCCTCACTACACAGTCCTGAGACCAGATTTGACCCTCTCGTGTATAGATGTGTCTGACTTATCTCATGAGACTGCAGTGCTTATCCTTGTATTGAAAAGTTCTGCGAGGCCCAGGGCCCTGTTTGAGGCATCGCTGTAACCTGGTGTATCCCTCTGGGTGTCTAAAGGACACATGCTCTCTGCAGCTGTCTTCATAGCTATGGTCTCTGCCTCTCACCATGCTTCTCCTGCTGTGCCTCCACGCTAAGTGTTGAGATTTCTAAGAGGGCCTGATAGTTTTAGAGGTTGGATCTAAAACATTTTCAAACAGCCATTTGGTTACACGTTTCCTAGAAATGGGTCACTAAGGAAAAGAAGCCGCATGAAGATATTCCAGTACTGACCCTCTGGTTAGCCTTCAGATTCTGTTCTTTATGCATGCTACTTACTGCTTTAGCTTGTGATGATGGGACCTTCCCTTTAAAAGCAATCGGCCTTGCTGAGTTCATCTTCCTCCCTACAGTAATTCAGATTTTTGTCCTTCATGAATGGCTAACAGATAACTACTATGACTCACTTTGTCTCAAGTTCTCTTTCCACGTCCTTTTAAGTAGCCCATGGGCTGCATCACAAACACTTTTGTAAATGGGGCACCTTTACACAGAAGGCTTCTCCTTCTCCAGTCCCATTTTCCCACTGACATTCATGTGGAGCAATCTGTGTGCACTGCAGACAATACCTGGCTCATTTCAGGCCAGAGTTTTCAAGTCTCCCTCATCTGCAGATCCCAAAGCTGTATAGGATTGACAGCAACATGGTAGAGCCCTCCCCACCACAACCTTAGGACTCTCTTCCCTGATTCTCCACCATTCCACGGCCACTACTTCAATGCAGCCAAACAGTGTAACTGCTTTTTCCCCTACCTGCATGCACGCAGGGTCACTAACCTGCCTAAAGCACAGCTTCTGGGCAGCTTTCTCTAAAGTGTCCCAAGACTTAAGTCACCATCTAGGTCTCAGCCGTTACTGGTGTGCAACCACTAGGTTTTCTAGCAACACACAGCCATCATGACTCGGTGACAAAAATGAGCAGAACGTCTCTACTTCCTTACATCTTCTGTGCTCTTTGCTCTTTCTACCCAGCCAAACTAGCATGGAGTGGCCCTTCCATTATCCCACTGAAGCTCTGCCTGCCCACTGCACACATCACTGCTTATTCGGCACAGCTCTACCTCACTGTCTCAGCCAGCCAGGCTCTTGGCTCCTCTGAGCACACACAATACCTTCCGCTTCCTTACAGGAACTGCATGAGACTCTGCCATGAATTCTTCCACGCGGTTACATGAGTTTGTCCCTCTTCTGTCATGAACGCTGCTTGCAAACAGCAACTGTCGTGATCACCTTTCCTTCCTTTACACCTTGTATGGGAGTTTGTTCACAAGAGATGTTCAAAAAAAGACACCAACCTGAAAAGAGCCAGCTACATATTTTTAAATTCACTTATTTTACCTATATAGACATGCTCATGTCTAGATGGTTCTACTGCCCTAATTTTTTCTACTGCTTTTAGTTTTTCTCAGGACTGATAAGAGAACAGCAAAGTTCTTGATGCGTCCAAAGTTGAAAATCACCCTTAAAGTTAATAATTAAAATATGATTTGATGCTAAGCAACATGTTATTTTACAATGCAGAAAACATGTTACTATTGCAGGGTAAAAGTAAAGTCTTGAAGGTAAGTGAAAAGGATGGCATGAATTCAGGAGGTGCTCAACTAGCAGCAAAACAAGAGTGTTTCAAAACTCCACAAGAACTGACAATCACATCTCTTTTCAAGAAAGCTAGGCAAATCCATAGCCATTCCGCATGAGGAAAGAACCTGACCAGACACTGAAGGAGCGATATGGTTCCAGAAATGCATGGTTCTAAATCAGAAACAGTAAGATGTTGTTTTGATAGCAAGAATGCACTCATTGGGCCTGGGGATTTTAGCTCAGCGGCATAAGCACCTGCCTTTGCAAGCATGCGGTCGTGAGTTCGATCCCTGGTACCAATTTTAAAAAAAATGCACTCATTTCAGAATTTCCACACATTGCACACAATTCTTCTAGATCACTGGTTTTAAAGCAGGGATATGTATCAGCATCACATGCAAAACTTAAAAACATCCACCCCATAACAACTAAATTATTGTTTTCCACTGGGGGAAGAGGGAATTGCATACATGTTTTAAATATCTACATGAAGCAATTCAAACTTCCACTCCAATGACAGATGCAGCCTCAGTGGATACAAACCTATACAATATAAAAGGGGAAGTTTCTTAGGAAAAAGAATAAAATTTAACACGCAAACCTTTATAAATGAAGAGTCCTGTACTTAATCAAATTTAGCATCAAGATAAATTTGCCTTTTCTTTTTATCCTTAGATGGCTCTTGACTAGTGTATCTCTTCTGGACTGGATAAGGTATCACCATACTATTAGATTTCCATTTTCAATACAAAAATAATTTTCGTTACCAATAAAAAGATGATGACAAACATGATTTACTGAGTACTCATTTTCTCGTTGCATGTCAGATATGGTGCAAATTCCTTCATGTACATACTTAACTTTCAAAACAGTCATATGAAATTTAAGAAAAACCCATAATCCCTACTCTCTGAAGGGGCAAACTGAGGTTACTGAAGAGAAATAATGATTAAAGGCTAAACAATTATTGAACATTTTGATTGAGATTTAAACTAGTAACTCAATGGCTGCAAAGACTTTGGAGTGAAGGCTATAGATACTGATTCCTCAAACTTGAGTTTTTCTTCACATGTGTAACCAGAGTGTGGGTCCATGTGTAACATGACATCCTGAAAACATTTGGCTTTCACCTAGACAGACCAAGAAAAGAACATATAGGTGCAGCAAAGATAACGCACCAGTTAATAACTCAGTCAAGGGTTATTGTGATATTTTATGTGAACATAAGCATCACCCAACTTCGACTTGGCCAGGAATCCAAGTGCCTGCAGTTCAAACAGTATTTCACAACATGGCTCACTTGCTATTTTTAGGTGCAACTTGCACAATAATATCCAACATTATAGTTTTGCATTCGCAAATCTGTAGGAGTTGACCTTTTTTCCTTACATTACTTTTTTAATTAAGGTCCTAACCAATATTTTAGGGTAGCAAGATACAGGTATACAACCCACATCTACAAGTAGGAGTTGAGGAGAAATCCCCTTGCCACCAAATGATAATTGTGTGCCTACATATTGTCTCTTAGCTTCCCTAAGAAGAGCATGCTGGGGTCAAAGACCTTCTCCCTCTCCACATATCTTCTACATTGAAAGCATCAAGCTGCTGCTCTTATTCTAAGTGTTTAAAGATGCACATTGTTGGGCTAGGGACATAGCTCAGCAGCAAACAGCTTCCTCGCAAGCGTGAGGTCATGAGTTCCATGCCTGGTACCCACCCCAAAAAAGATACACATTGTTGATAAAACATGAACATAAGTGTTGGCCAACAAATGTTTTTCTGAATCTCAGATCAATACAGAGTTGTTTAAGATATAATAAAATTATGTTTCTATAAGTGTCTGTGAACTCTATCTAATGCCTTCTGCAACTTAACACCTGATAATCTGATTCTCCTCTAATTCCTCATTCCAAGAAATGAGAAAAATGATCCAATAACATTTTGGAGAAACTATTTTTGAGGGAACTATTTTTGAGAAACAAATTTGAGTAACTTACGTTTTCCCATGTTTTGACAAGGATTATAAATCAGGAATCTGAACTTCTATATAATGCATCAGAATTCAAAGATTGTTGTTTAAACATTTTTCTTATATGAATTTAAGTATAATTTGGTGTTATGTTTCTAGCCTTGGTATCAAATAATAAACCAAATAGCAATAAAAATATTGTGCTATCCATATATAGTAAAATGATCAAAACACATAATTTTTGTCATCAACTTGACCCTGAAAATAATATGCCATGTATAATAAATCCAAAACATTTAATTTTTTTACTTAAGAAATACAGTCTCCTAGCTTGCCTTTGTGTCCCAGGATTGCCTTTTTTTTAATTTTATTTTTCAGAGAATAAAACAAAAGAAGACAGAATAAAGCAGATCAGAACAGAACAATGCAAGCAACACAGCACTTCACAAGACAACTGGATATCAACAGAAGCTGCATAATATCTCTTTCTTTGAAGTAGTTGAGTGTAGCTTCACACACAATAATATCAAACATAACAAAATAGAATAAAACCATTCAAGAGAATGAAAATATTACAAGGCATTCTGAACCAAATAATAGAAAATGACCAATAGCTACTAAGATCTCAATTTTGCATAAAAAAATTTGTTTATACTATCATACATATTAAAATCCAATAAGACACAACATGATAGAACGAATGGTAACAGAAGAACAAAACCATGGTAGGACTTCAAAGCAAGATCATATTAAATCAGCAATGGTTGCCATAATGTCTTATTTTCTTCAAAGTAGCTGTGCATACCATCACACATAATAAGGTCAAACAAAACAGAATAAAACCATTCCAACCAATGAATGAAAACATTATGAGACTTCAAAGCAATATAATGGGGAACCATGATTACTATAAAATCTTATGTACCTTTACCACTTCTTACACTAGGGAAACTATACAGTATTTATATATGTGAGTTTGATTTATTTCACTTATCAGTACGGTCTCAAGTTGCATCCATTTATTTATAAATATCTCAATGTGATCATTCTTTATAGCTGAGTAGTACTCCATTTTATAAAAGTACCACAATTTTTTTAGCCATTCTTCAGTTGATGGGCAGTTAAGTTGTTTCCAAGATCTGATATTACAAATTATGCTGCTATAAACATGGGTGCACATATATCACTGGGGTATGATGTTTTCAGTTCTTCTGGGAATATGCCTAGGAGTGGAATAGATGGGTAAAATGGGACTTCCAATCCCAGCTTTTTGAGGAATCTCCAGACTGACCTCCACAATGGTTTCCCCAGTCTACACTCCCACCAATAGTGCAAAAGAGTTCCTTTTTCCCCACAGCCTCTCCAGCATTTGTTGTTGGTAGTTTTCTTGATCCTGGCCATTCTTTCTGGAGTGAGATGAAATCTCAGCATGGTTTTAATTTGTATTTCTCTAATGACCAATGATGATGAACATTTTTTCATGTATTTATTTGTCATTCATATTTCTTCATCTGAGAACTGTGTGTTCATCTTGGATGCCCATTTTTGGACTGGGTCTTTGAATTCAGGGGTCTCATTTTTTAAAATTCTTTATAAGTTCTAGACAGAAGTCCTTTGTCTGAAGGACTATTCACTAAGATTTTTTTTCCCAGTTTGTGGGTTTTCTTTTCACTATGCTGGAGATTTCTTTCGACATGCAGAAACTCTTTAATAAGATGTGATCCCAGTTATTGATTCTGGGAAGTATTTCCCGTGCGGTTTGGTTCTTGTTCATGAATTCTCTACCTACCCCTATGTCTTCAAGATTTTTAACTATTTTGTCTTCCAACAGATTTAGTGCTTCTGTTTTAATATTTAGACCTTTGATCCATTTAGATTTTAGTTTAGTACATGGTGATAAGCATGGGTTTAGTTTTAGTTTTCGGCATATGGATAGCCAGTTTTTCCAGCACCATTTATTAAAGAGACTATTGTTCTTCCAGTGAATATGTTTGGCCCCTTTATTAAAGATAAGGTGGTTGAGTATGTTTGTAGTTGTGATTGTATCTTCTAGTTTATTCCATTGATCTTCAGATCTGTTTTTATGCCAGTACCATGTTGATTTTATTACAGTAGCTTTGTAGTATAACTTCAAGTCAGGGATTGTGATGCCTCCTGCCTTGGCTTTGCTGCTTAGAATTGCCTTTGCTATTCTAGGTCTCTTCTGGTTCCAGATGAATTTTAGGAGTGATTTATCTAGATCTATGAGGTATGTTAGTGGTATTTTCATTGGGATTGCATTGAATCTGTGTAACAATTTTGGGAGAATGGCCATTTTCACAATATTTATTCTTCCTATCCATGAACAAGGGATGTCTTTCCATTTTCTGAGGTCCTCTTTGATTTCTTTTTCATGGTATTATCATTTTCCCTGCATAACTCTTTTACTTCTTTCACTAGATTAATTCCTAAGTATTTCATTTTTGGGGATGCTAATGTGAAGGGTGTGGCTTTGCTTATTTCTCTCCTGGTGATTTTGTTGGTAGTGTATAGGAATGCTATTGATTTTTGAGTATTGACTTTGTATCCAGCTACATTGCTGAATTTATTTATTATATCTAGGAGTCTTTCAATGGAGTTTTGGGGGTCTTCTATGTAGAGTGCCATGTCATCTGCAAATCATGATAGTTTAACTTCCTCTTTTCCTATCTTTGCTCCTTTTATTACTCTCTCTTGTCTAATTTCTCTGGCTAGTATTTCCAGTACTATGTTGAAAAGGAGTGGTGATAAGGGACATCCTTGTCTTGTGCCTGATTTCAAGGTAAAAACTTTCAGTTTTTGGTCATTTAATGTGATGCTGGCTGTTGGTTTGTCAAAGATGGCCTTTATCGTATTGAGGTAAAGCCCATCTATTCCAATTCTCTGTAAGGTCTTTATCATGAATGGGTGTTGGATCTTATCAAAAGCTTTTTCTGCATCTATAGAAATGATCATGTGATTCTTACTTTTGGCTCTATTGATATGGTGGATTACATTTATTGATTTATGTATGTTGAATCATCCCTGCATGCCTGGGATGAATCCCACTTGGTCATGGTATATAATCTTCTTGATGATTTGCTGCATCCTGTTTGCCAATATTTTATTGAGAATTTTTGCCTCTATGTTCATTAGAGAGATATTATCTCTTTTTTAGTTGGGTCTTTCTCAGGTTTTGGTACTAGAGTACTATTTGCCTCCAGGAATGACTTAGGGAGAATTGCTTCCCTCTCCATTTCATCGAAGAGTTTGAGGAGTGTCGGCATTAAGTCTTCTTTGTATTTCTTGTAGAATTCCGCAGTGAATCCGTCTGGGCCTGGGCTCTTCTTTGTTAGTAAGGACTTAATTACATTTTCAATTTCATTAACAGAAATTGGGTTATTCAGCAGTTTTACATCTTCTTGATCCAGCTTTGGTGGTTCATATGTTTCTAAGAATCTGTCCATTTCTTCTATGTTATCAAACCTATGAGAGTAGAGGTTTTCAAAATAGGTGTTGATGATCTTCTGTATTTCCACAGTCAGTAGTGATTTCAACTTTTTCATTCCATATTGCATGAATTTGAGTCTTTTCTTTCCTTTTTTAAATTAGATTGGCTAGGGGCTTATCAATTTTATTTATTCTTTCAAAGAACCAATTATTTGATTCATTGATTCTTCGTATTGTTTTCTTAGTCTCTATTGCATTAATTTGTGCTCTGATCATTATAATTTCCTCCTTTCTTTTTGCTTTGGGCTTGGCTTGCTCTTCTTTTTTAGATGTTTGAGGTGTTTATTTGTGTTCATTCTGTTTTCCTGATGTAGGAACTCAATGCAATAAATTTACTTCTGAGGACCGCTTTCATTGCATCCCACAGGTTCCAGTAAGTTGTATTTTATTTTTGTTTGCTTGTAGATGTTGTTTAATTTCTTCTTTAATTTTCTCTGTGATCCACTGATTGCTCAAGAGTGTATTATTCAATTTCCATGTGTTTATGGGGTTTTTGCAGTTTCTTTTATCATTAATTTCTAGTTTCATGGTGCT